>CM057814.1:97265513-97405513 GCA_030067965.1 Latrodectus elegans
TCTCTCTCTCTCTCTCTCCATATATATATATATATATTCTAAAGTGAAGAGCCAAAAATATTATGGTCACTATTGTTGATGATATGTTACTCGCCGAGAATGGTATGTAACTTACCACAGAGAGAATGTGAAGCATTATCATTCGAGGAAATATGAGAGAATCAAGTAAAAGACATATGACTAAAGATGTGGCCATAACTACTGCAGATACTGCATCGTTTCTCAGCTGTTCGCTAGCGATCATTTCGGCAAAATAGTTGAATGACTATGAGATCTGGCTATGACACATGGCTGGACATCATTAACGACACAAGTCGTTCGACTGTGGCTATTTGCTAATTAACAGGATTGGACCAGCATCTGATATCATATATTATATATATATATATATATATATATATATATATGTATATATATATATATCCCATTATTTGGTAGATTTATATCACATCCCTGAATTATCCAAAATTCAGCAAAAAATTATTTTATTGTTAATACAATACCAAAAAACAACATTCATTTTAATATTTGAATACTACTATGATATCTTATGGATATGTGCTTTTTCTGTAAGATAGATATACATATTGTACAAGGATCAAATATCTGACAATCATTGGAAGATATAATTAGAGACTTCAATTTTCTAAATTTCTGCTTTATCAATCGTTGTATGTCAATTGAATGTTCATTAAAAGTAATAGTTTCATGAATCTGAAAATTTAAAAAATAGCATGGATATAAATAAAATAAATACTGTTATTTTAAATTAAACAAAAATTGCCAATTTATAAATTTCATAGTCACTTCTTCCTCTCTGGATATAAAAAAACTGAAGACTTGGTTGACAATATTTTGGATTGTAACTTCTGATCATTTTAGGAGTTTTTTAGTTAGGTTTTCAAAAATTTCATTTTATTGTTTTGAAATCGAATGATTTTTGATTATTTCTATCTAACTTGAATTAAAAGAACAAAATTGAAGAATAATAGAAGGATGTTACGCTTATGATTTTTGCAACTATTTAAATAAAGCTATTAAAGATTTAAGGTATATTGTGTGTAATACTTTATACTATAAAAGAGTGCTCTGTTGTACTATTCTTGTGGACAGAAGTGTGCATCATTACCCAGAGTCTTCGTTCTCAATTTTTTGTTTACGCTTTATCAATTATTCTTTATTTATGAAACATAATTCAATAAAAGTATTCTTATAATGAGTATTGTTATAATGATAAAAGTATAAAACACGATTTTTTAAATACTAATCAATAATCTCTCCAATGCCACATATGAAATACTTTACACATAAGAAATATGTAAATACTTTTCAAAGAACTGTCAAAATATCACAATCAGTTCAAGTAAACCAGAAGAGATTCAGGGCACAATTAAATGCTCAAAACCCGACAAAGGCCATTGTGTTACGTGTCTAAGATCTAAGGATAATAAAACTGCAATTTTCCCCCCAAAATACAGTAATTTCATTTGCAAAGTTCATTCTCCTTGTATTTGATAAAAGTAAATGTTGATTCCGAATTTTTAATACCAGACTTAATACTTCTTTCATAATTTATGTTTTATATTCTTAAACAGTTAAAACATTTTCTTCAAAACAGAGTTCAAGTTTCACGATTATATTTTTAACAATTATTACTTAGAATGAAATCCTTTTTTTAAACTTACTGTTTATTTTTATTAAACTGATTGGGAAACCGGGAAACATACACTACATGCAACATTTAATATCATTGTTCGAAACGTGCCTTTTATATTATTTAACCAAATAAATTGTTAATTTGTTTCATTGATGAAGTAACTCTTTAATACACAAAACAATTATAAGCCTGTATAAGTAGAAAAAACATCAAAAAATTAAAGGTATTTATAAAATTTGTTACTTCTCAACTGGTATGCTGAAAACTATTATCTTAATATCTACACAGTGCGAACTATTTGCCTTAAATAAGAGGCATTTGGTGATTTTTCTTTAAAATGTTGCTAAATTTCTATTACAAATAAAATGTTATATATATTTTTTATCAAAAATTACTCTAAAGAAATATTAATCTCTTGCTGCTTTTGATACTTTCGCAAATTGAAACTCATTTTTTAAAATTCAACAAAAATATTTCTAAATAATTCCTATTACGTTTTAATCCTTTTTAAATATTGTTAAACTCTGAAAGAAAACAACTTAGGCTTTTTTATAAATGGTGTATGACTGACAAAAAATTAATGTAGATATTGGTTATATTGTCACTAAATTATCATGTATTCAATGATTTATTGTTTTTATGTGAGATAGTTCCTGACTGAATCAAATTTTTATATTTTTATTTTAAATATAGATGGAAAAACTGCATTTTTTAAGTGGATTTTATTTCCTAAAATGAAACGTCTACTTTTAAACAAGAATTTATTTAATATTTTTTAACTATCTGGCTACATTTTTTAAGAATTTTAGGTTATTTTTCTTTTATTAATTATAAGTTTTGGTTGAAAATCTTATTTCTGAAAATGTATTAAATATACTAGAAAACAATAACAGTTGTTAAAATAATTGAAATTAATATATGCTGAGTTTAATAAAGTATAAAAAAAATATTTTATTCCAGAATATAAAATGTTTGGAAAAAATAAGGTGCAGATCGGAATTGCTTTCCAATTATTGTCAGTTATCAATGTTTAAGAAAAGCGAACAATCATTGATATTATCATAATTACTAAAAATAGTTGAAATTTCAGTGCATAATTTGTAAATATTAGCTTTTTAAACAGAAATCTAAAATACATTAACAATATTTCTGCAATTATTGAGATAAATCTTGTTAAATTTAATACATAATTCTCCCTTTTTTATTTAAAATAGTTTTCTCTTTTAAATAATTAATGCGGGTTTGAATTGAGAGGTAATTGATTTTAGAAATCCATACTTTTAAAATTATTATAATATAACCTGTAATGACTAAGAATGGAAAGAAATATACGAAGTTTGCAGCAATTAAATGTTAGGCATTCTTTGAGAGTTGATAAATGTGTAAACCAACAAACATCCAACCTGAAACGAAGTTCACTCTCACATTTTGCATTGTTTATCCTTCTCAATAAAACTAATGCATTTTTTTTTTATTTTCACGAAATATTTCTAACAGAAGATATTCAAATTCAGTTTTTCACAATGTCTGAAAGGTTCTGTATGGAATAAAACTCGTTTTAGTCATGTGGTTAAAATTAAATAAATTGCTTAACCCGTTCAGCATTGTAGAAATTATACTTTCTATGCAAGATTACGCAATCTCAAAAATCATATGAATCAAGATGTGATTAGATTTATGAGTGAGATTCTTTTTTCTGGGTTATGTCGAGGATTTTATTCTAAGCCATTCAAATGAAACTCTGGAAAATATTTTATGTTCTGTTAAGAAATATTAAAGATGTAAGACTACAAAAGTTGCAATATTAAACTGTTTTGGAATTGTAATATTTATTGTTTAGAATTTAACGCGAATGTATCAGAATTTAAATTGAAATACTAATTAGTATATACCGAACACACAACTACCGCATAATACGTTTTGTGAATTCTTTCAAAGATGAAGAAATGTTGACAAGTTGATGTAGGGTAATTCAAACGTAATAAATTATTTACTGAATAAAACTTACGAATTTAAAATAAAATTAAGCCGGATAAATAAGGAAAATCATAAATATATATATATAATTTTGAAATTCTAGGATTTTTTAAAAAGAAAACATAAGAAGATTTCATAAATGATTAAATAAAGAATAAATAAGAACAATTTCGAAAATGCCAATGCAAATTCTAAAAATATAGGAAAATGAATTTCGAAAAATGTAAATTAAAATCATAAAATACATTATCATTACATTAAAAAAACAGTAACATTAATTTAAGAAATGTAAATATAAATATTTTTTATTAAAATGCAAAACTGAAAATAAGTGTTATTAATACCCTCGCGAAAACGTAAATATTATCATCTATAGTGAAAATTGTACTGGTGGATCTATTGAGTTGCCAAATTAGATTGTGTGTTATAGAATATTGTTTGATTGTTCTGCCAGTCTTTTTAACATGAAAAAAAAAATCCATGTTACCAGATAAACCATGATTTCACTCAAAAAGTTACATAATTCACCAAAGTGATTAAACGGAAACACACAGAGCCGTATACACTTTTTACGTAATCATATGTACGACTAAAAATCTCTTCTAATTACTTGTGAAAATATTAAATAGTTTGCTATTCTTATAATGCTTTCGTATTAAAGACAATTTTTCTACTTGTGTTATTGGATGTTTGGAGAGTGATGCATATTTTTTTGCACATACTCACAAACATTACTAAAATTAAAATAAGGACTTCTGATTTAATCAATGTGAGAAAATGGGTTAAATTTAAATTATAAAATGCTGTTATCAATATCGGCATTTATTGTAATTTTTTGGTCATTTATAACAATTTAAAAAAGGATCATCGCTCAACAGTAACATTTTTTTCGAAAGCTATAAAAAGTATTCAAAGTGTTAGTCACACATATAAAACTATTCTATTAAAAAACAGGGTATTGACTATTTAATTGTTTTTTCCTTTTTTGAAGAACATTGGAAGGAAATCGATTAAAATATTATATTTTCTTTGCGCAAATCCTAATAAACCTTTATTTTGGGACACAAAAATGAATATTTTTTTTATTTTTATGAAAAAATTATAAAAATATTGTACTTAAAAATTAATTTAGAATGACAAATATTTTGAACGTTTTTAAATTATTTAAACATTTCATCAGCCATTTTGAATATATATTAGTTTTTAAAAAAATAACATTTTCTCCATTAATAAGATGACAAAAGATTTGCAGTTGATATCAGTAGTGCTATTTGGAAAGTTTATCATTTGCACCGGAGCATAGAACCTTGGTTAATAATTTTTATGATTTACAATAATTTCGTAAAATTGATTTTTTATGTATACAACCATTTATTAGTTCAAAAGAAATATAATGTTATTAATTTTTAATATATATTCTTATTGATTATTTATTTTTCATTGTTAATAGCATTGATTTCCGAATGTAATTGAAAGTAAAATTTTTATGTACTTCACATTTCTTATACAATACTCAGAAGAAGTAAAATTTCCGCTTTGATTTATGATTAAAAATCTAAATTCTTCAATAAACATCTGCAACTGGTATTAAAGTTCAAGCACATTATTCATTTATAGTACCGACATATTTATTTCTGAAGAAATTGATATTGAATTAAATATAAAACAAAGTTTTCAAATTAAAGCCAAAAAAGTTAAAGGAAGGTCTTTTCTTTTTTATGTTTGGTAATGATTATTTTTTGTTCATTTGAGTTTCCTTAACGTCTTGATCTGTTTAGATTTTTCCATGTTTTGTTCAACGATACCATGAGGAATTTGCGTGCGAATTTTAATTTGTTGATTAGGGCTTCTGGAGACTTCAAATAAAGATGTCTGTTATTTTTATAATTTTAATGAAACTTATAATTAAATGTGTTTGTAATTCAGAGAAAAATTTATGTAATTCAAAAAAGGGCAGCGAACTTAAAAGAACCTTCTTAATATACTTTTGAAGTATAAAACATATCTACATTGATTATCTTAACTTCGAAAGAAATTTAAACCAAACTGTACGTTGTCTTAAAAGCATTTTAGCCTATAATGTTGTAAGCTTGATATTTCAGACGAATCTGAAGCAACGACAAAATAGACCTGAAACTCTTTTAAGAATGAGAAAACTCAAATGGCACAAGGAAAAAATTTGTATATTGAGGCTGGATAAAATACCCTGGAATTAATTGAAATATTGAAAATAACAAGCTATGGAAACATTTAGAAAGATTACGTAGAATTTTAAAACAGTTCAAATCAACGAATTAATGTTATGTATTTACTTTTGCGAGACATTATGATATATATATATATATATATATATATATATATATATATATATAAAATATATATATATATATATATATATATATATATATATATAATAGATATTACTTAGCGATACATTTTAATATTAGATATAGTTTAAAAATATAATGAAAATTCTCATTTTATGTCCTAAAACATACAGAGTTATGTAAACAGAAAATACGTTCCTTATAACATTTACCAAAAAAGCATTTTATGCTCTTAATGAGATATTTTCCGTGCAATGAAAAATATGTAAGAATAATTGTCATAATTATTCTTTTCGGATGCTTTGCGAAGAGTTCCTTCTATTTTTTTGAAACTGACTCACGTGTGGGATACAGAGAATATAAAAAATAAATATTCATTTTCTGTTTTTTTTTCAGCTCTTTCTGAGCACCACGGGGCAAATGTAAGAAGATTAGTCAGATAAATACACATGTTATTAATATAAATACTCAAAAATAATTTTTTTCCAATTTAAACTTTCTATCGAAGAAATATATGAAATTAAAACAAATATTAATTAACTATATTTCCTTAATTAAATAATTAATTTGAAAAATGCATAATTTTAATAGTTCTCTAGTTGTGTTAAAAATGAAGTTAAGTATGAAGTGGAAACATTTTATTTAATTTAATAATATGTTTAAATGTTTTTATTTCTATTAATTTTGTTTTCTTACACACGATTGGTGTTAAATGTTTGTAATATGAATGATATTTATAATTAATATTAAATCCTTCATTAAAAAGTATTTTTTCCAAACGGAATAGAAACAAATTGTTTGAAACTAAATTAATAATGTAATAAAATATTAATGAATGTTACTAATTTAAAGATTTCACCATTTTAAATTTTATTCTCATTTCCCTTGTGATGTGAGTGTAAATTATAGATTTTTTTCAGCGTATTACTTCTAGAAAATCTAGTTTTGTAAGTTGAAAAAAAATAAAGCTGATTGTATTGCGATTCAAAAAAGATACTGAAACACCTTTTTTTTTTAAACTTGAACATTTTAGTCCATTAGATATTGACCATTCTATTTTTAACACACATTTTTTTCTACTGTTTTATAAGTATGTATTAAGATTCTGTAAACATTTTTCTTTTAAATGTAAGATTTTTAAATTGCATTTTATTAAAATACATCGTGTTGAAATATCTTAACGACATATTATTATATTATCACAGAACAACCCATGAATTAACGAGAAAATCTTAACAGCATAGCAAAATTTATGAAATAAAAATCAGTATTAAACTATGGTTGTTTCCAATGTCTAGCTGTCGAATGTAATACCTTTCAGTACTTCAAGGGGTGGAAGTGAGGGCGCATAAATAGAGTAGGGCATCCTATGGGTGCGCCACACATTAGAAGTCAATTATTTTTCTTATTTGCAATTAAATTTATTGGAAGCAAATTCAATACAAATTATTTCCAGATTTTATACAATTTACATGCTATTTGTTTTGAATGCTGCCAAATCTTTTGAAAAATTTTATATGTATCTGAATTTATTTCTCATTGGAATATTTCACTGACTTTGATTCATTTTCTGGAGGAGAAAATAAATATCAGTGCTTAGAAATATCTCATATTCAAGATTATTAAAATCAATGCAGAGAATATGTGGTTTTTTCTATTTTTATTCCGTTTTTCAAGAAACAATTTTCCAAGTGTTAGATATTTTTGACAATGCTAGAATAGAACTAAAATAGAACATATCACAACAAAACTAATGTCAATTTCTTTTCACTGTTAAAATGATTGCAAATTGAAAATTAATTTTCAACAATACTTTTAAAATGTATACATAAATTTTACAATCAATTAAACGCAGACATTTCATTATTTGCACTTATTTTAATCCTACTTATATACTGTCATTGGTGTTGACATTTCTATTAATTTCACTCGTGTCGACTGTGGATAATATATTTAAAAGTTTCTGTTGTCATTCAAATATATACATTGAGTTAGCATTGATACAAATAAGCAAATTATATGAAAACACTAAATCCCTCAAAAGTTAGTAAAATATGTTAAAGCTATTTAAAATTACAATAGAATATTCAGGAAAACTATAATATTTGACTGAAAAAAACGATTACCTAGGAAGAAATGTAGAAAATGCACTTGATTTTATATTATTGTCTACAATGTATGAGATTAAAGCTTAAAAATAATTATAAAAGTGTAAGAAACTACTTAACAATGATTACATCAAAACCAGAAAATGGAAAAATGTAGGATTACATTTTGAGGTTTAAGGAAATTGGATGTCAACCACATTAACTCCAAGTTTTAAAATATTGGCAAGCAATCCTTTATAAAATAAACTTAGGATTTATACATTTGAGCGCATTATTATAATATCGGTGAAAGGATTAAAATTTCTTTAGTTGAGACTCGAATTCAAAATTATTAGATAAGAAACAAAACGCACAAAAGTGTAAATATTAATTTTACAGACTTGCGATACATACTTATAATTTATTAAGCAATTACAGTAAACTTAGCAACTTGTTAGTTTTAGTTGGATAAATTTTGATATAAGATAAAAGATAATTATTTGGTATGTTTATCTGTTTTCAATTTCCTTCCAATAGGACATTTTTAATAAAGCAATTTGTTTTTAAAATTATATATATATATATATGAATGCCGGCCAACTTGTCTAGTGGTAAGCGTGCCTGACTACGGATAGGGAGGTCCTAGGTTAGAATCCCGGTTCAGGCATGGATGTAATTTCTCTCTCTCTCTATCCTGTCTTTGCCCTTTCTTTGTGTGTGAATGAGGTATGAATGATGCCTACCTTATAAACGGGTCCTTATGGCATGTGTGAGGGTGCGATGGTGGCCCACCCCCTGTGGTGCTCCCGGGGCAACGCCTCGGTGGCAAAGAGATCGCTATTTCTGGCTGGTTTCTTGGGTATAAGAGGACAATACATCCCGACCATTGGAAATATATATAGATATTTCCAATGGTCGGGATGTATTGTCCGCTTATATATATAAGCTGTCAGTATTCTCCTCACACGCCAATTTTCACGGATGGTTCAAAAATAGCAGCACATGTCGGCTGTGGTATTTTTATGAACAATGTTACATACAGTTACAGGCTTTATGCTTCCTGCTCCATCTTTACAGTTGAAGCTACTATTTAATATTTAATAATGACTGTAAATATTACAGTTGGAAAACTAATAAGAAGCGAATTTTAGTATTTTCTTACGATTCAGATTTATTCAAGTTCTTTTAAAATATAGATTCTTGCCTACATATACATACAATATAACAAGTGTGTATATATGTATATGTATGTGTGTGTGTGTAATTTTATTGCATGCAAAAAATACAAATGTTCCAATCTCATCACTAAAATATTTCAGTTTTGATAGGTCACAGTTTGTCGCCAAAAACAAATCGTTTTTACTAACTAAAAATAAGCATGTTTTACCTCTTTTCTCTTCCTTATTATAAAAGCTGGAAACACATTTGTGTCTTATATTTCATTTATAAAATTGTTAGTCATTGTATATTTATAAGTACGCATTCATATATAACATGGAATATACTCTAAAATAATGTAACAAATAAAATAAAACTTGAAAGGTCAATGACAAAAACAAGAGAAAATTTGAAATACAAAGGATGAAAAAAAGACTACTTCTTTGTCAGGAGGGAGGTGATCAGCAGTGAAAATGAAGCACTTTTTTGCTGGCGTGCACTAAAACAACTTTACAAAAATTTACGTAATTACCATGAAGAGTGTATGTAATAAATCATATATGTTTTATATATGCTTTATTATTTAAATACTGATATATATGTGTGTGTGTGTGTGTGTATTATTATTAGGCTGATATTGCTCGGAATAATTATTTTATTGAATCTTAATTTATAAAAAAATATTTAAAATTTTGTAAGGAGTCATAGATCGAATAATTAATGATCCAACGCAACTAATTACAATTTAGAGGAAATTAAATATCTGGAAGGAAAGAGTTATTTTAAGTTTAAGCTAATCAACTTAAAACTAATAATTTAAGTTAAATAATATTTTTAATAAAGTAATTTAATATTTTAAGCGTTTCACATTTATTATTATAATGTAACATTTTTATGTTATTAATTTTAAGTTATTTAACTTAAAATTACAGTGAAATAAAATGTGCAGTGAACTGTAGCCTTTCATCAAGAATTTACAATTTTACGCCAATAATTATGAAAATCATCAAAACTTATTTTCAGAATCAAAGAAACGCATGTTAAAAAGAGAAAGAGCATTTCCCTTATGCAGAACAAATCATATAATCTGTTACATCGAATTGCTATTAAAAATAAAAATTGGTAAGAAAAAGATATTTATGTTAGAAACAGAAAATCGCACTTTGTACTTTATACAAACCGTATCTTATCATTTTCCTCACCAAAATTTCTTAATGCAGTATAAAAATCTGTTTGCTTAATTCAATCATTTTCGAGAAAATGGCTCCTGTAAGCATCTCTACTGGAAACGAGCAGGGAAGTTAAACAAAATCAATATGTTTTTATAAGAGTTATAACTCTGTTTTTAGAGAGTATTTTATGATAGTTAAATTTATATATTATTTGTCATATAAATTTTCATAAAGTATTCCAGCTACTTTACAAGATATTTTGTTTATAGCTACAAAGAATAATCTACTCCATGTAGCAATTAGAGTTAAATCTTGAGCTATTTTTACTTGTTGTTTTTTTATTATTACATTTTTCTTATAGTATTTTACATACTATTTGAATAAGGTACTTCGTTAAAGAATTTTCCAAGTTTGATTGCAGTTATTATTAAACATTGGAGTTCTTCTTTCTATAATATTATTTTCTGGAGTAGAACTATTCTAAGTTTCCATATTTGTGACAAGCTTAATGCTTTATAGTTAAAAAACATCTTACTGTAGAAACATCTTAAAATATTCTTAGATATAACTGTAAAATGAAATATTTAAAAATAAGTAGAAATTTAGTGACGATAAAAATTTAAGCATTAATTTTAATTATTATATATACCCATGCACATATTTTTAATGCGTTTACTTGGTTTACATATATTATTGTGTATTTTACCTGTGTTATCTGTAATTTATTCAAGCGTATCTAATAAGGGAAATACCCCTGTTTGGAAAATTATAATATTAGCTGTTATATAAAATTATTCAGAAGACCATTTTGAGTTATGGACTTTAAATTGATTAATTTATGAAGCATGATTGAAATTATTCATTGTTCAAACTCTTTGGAGTGAATTTCATACTTGTTCACTGCGAATGGTACTTTAACGAGATTTAATCACGCAATTCCTTCTATAAGGCTAAAATGAATTTAAATTGGTGGACTTCGTAATTTTTTAACTCTAGATATTTTTTATCTTCTACAAAATAAATATTTTAAAATGAATGTTTTTCCAAGTAATTATCATTTATATTTGCAGGCTGATATTATTGAACTTTTATTAAATTTTAATGAAAGTAAATTTGTTTCATCACAATAACTTGAAATTCCATATAATTAAATTATTGTGATTTCTCTGCTAATAGAGAAATCCTGGGTTGGAATCCCAGTTCGGGCATGGATGTATTTCCTCTCTCTGTCTATCCTGTATTTTTCCTTTATTTCTATGCATGAATTGTGTGAATGGTTGCCTACCCTATAAACGGTTACCTTTGGGATGTGTGTACTGAGGAAGTCGGACTCCTCACCAAAATTTATGGTTCAGTTGGAAAAGTGGAACAGCTCACCAGGTATTGTCAGCCTGGTTAGCACAAGACAACAACAACTGTAATTTCTTAATTATTTAAAATAGATTTAAAAATTTGGTAACATTCACAGAAAAGTTAATTATTTCAAAAACAATGAAATATATTATAAACAATATGCATCATACTTTTAAAATCTAATAAGCTATTGATATTTATAAATTAAAAATGATTTTACTACATTTTGTGTATTTTTTGTATGAGTTTCATAAATCAAACTACGAAAATGATTGACAAATTTATGTAAATTCATGACATATTTGATCCACTTTCCTATTTCTGATTGTATATTTCTGATTATTTTTTTGCAAGACTTTTTTTTTATAAGAAATTCATTATTTTGATGTTTTCTAAATTAGGACAGGAAAACTTCTAATACTTTTTCTATAGTCATAAAATTGTGAAATATACAAAACTTAAATTAAAACAGTATCAGAGTAACTACATAAAAATATTCATATACATGAATATCTGTTTCAAACACATAAAAACAAAATAACAATATTTGGATATAAATAAAAAATATTTCTCTGAATATTAGTGATTGAAACAAATATTTTTGACAATAATTAAGAAGTAACATAATAATTCGTTTTAGGTACGCTTAAACATTTAATCCTTCCTCACTGAAAAATTGTAATTTTTTTTATAAACTGTTCTTTCGTATCCAAGGAAAAGTCATCATCAACTAATAATATTTCTTTGATTTCTAGTTAAGCTTAAAATAACTCTTAGTTGAGGATTATAAAATTTAGTTTCAATGTTTCATTTATTTGAAATGTCTAAATCTTGATGGAAGACATATTATGTTGTGCTTACATCTTGCTGTCTCTCCAGAATGCTAATTTATTGAAGATTTATTGTGATTTAATTATTAAAAGTGGAAGGCTGCGAGTTCAATCTCAACCTTAAAGAAAAGAAAGGGAATCTTCATGAATATCTGCCGGAGTAGATGAGGAAGAGTTTTCAGGTTTTTACTCTAGAAACACGTGTAAGCAACAAACAATCAGTAGTAAATCCTCTAGGAAAATTTTACGTCCTCTTTTAGAAGAATATTATAAAATGTTCTTTTCAGCAAATGAAAGTGCTTTACGCTAGTTTGAACTACTCTGTTGACGCTTCCTTCTGTTAAACATAAAGTGGAGTCACAATGCGTTGTAATCGAGATGGAGTGAGTTGTTCCAGAAATTTGCGAGAGTTGAACCTAATTTATTTAACTTCATTTATTTAATAATCTTCATTCTGTTTTATCTCATTTAATTTACTGCGATTATTTTCCATACAATTGCAAATTTATTTAAAAAAATATCTGATACAAAAATGTATTCATGCTCTAATTTTTCACCTGGAAACATTCAATTTAGCAGTTACAAGAACTTTAACTGCACATTTTCATTGTTATTGATAAAGGCACACATACTCTTGTTAAAATATTTTTATTACAATGTTCTTATTAAAACAAAAAACTTTAATTTAAAATAATAAAATATTACATTATTAAAAATAGTTTAAAAATTTCCATTGAATATATGTTAGATTATCTAAAAAGAGTTAAACGATATTCTCTTTAACATTATCATTCCTGGTAATTGATTTTCTTAGACAGAACCTAAAGGAGTTCATTAGCAAATTAGCTTAAAAGAGACTCATTATAAGAATTCGCGAATTTTTTATAGCTTTCCTTCTCATTACTTAAGCTTAAGAAATTGAAGATAATGAAATAAATTTCAGAAAGAAGTATATTAAATATTTGATTTTAATTAAATAATTTCCCAACATTTATGAATTGAAACAAAAAAAAAGCGGATTATATTTGTTTTCATGAAAGAAACTGCATAATCGGAACCTAATTAATATTCAAAGACCTTTTAAAAATGCTGATTAGATTTTTCTAATTTTAAAACTTATTTAAGATTTTTGTGCAAACAGAGAGAGAGAGGCAATAAATTAATGTTAACAAGATCCATTTTTTACGTTTATGTTAGAGTTTTTTTTTCTTTGAAATAATTAGATGTAAAAGTAAAATCGATAAATTTTCTTGTAATATGAATAAGGAATATGTCAATAATTCTAAACATTAATTTTATATTTGCAAGTTTTAAAAACTGTTTCTTACTTATTTTAACTCATTATTTTTTTGAACACAGATGACATTATTAGTTTCAAATTTGAAAAAAGAATGAATTTTTTCTAGATAAAAACATGCGGAATGGAGTTACATATCGAATGAAATCTGAAGATTTGTATTACTATTTAGATAGAAAAAATAACAAACAAAAGAGAATCATTAACATTCTGAATGTTGAAAATTCTTAAGACAAAAAAAAGTAGCTTTTATGAATGTACATGCTTAGAGCAAAATTATAATGCGCTTTTAATAGATTTAGAACAAAATTTACGAAAAACATTTTATTTGAAAATTATTGCTTAAAGAAGTTTGTTCTATATACATCTACGTATAATTGTTAAGTAGCTAATAACAAAAATAATTATTTGTTCTCTCGAATAGTTAATTTTCTTAAAGATATATACTATCCATCAAATCCATCAAATATATTCTACTATATTTGTAATATATATATATATATATATATATATATATATATATATATATATATATATATATATATATATATATATATATATATATATATATATATATATATATATATGGATATTCAACATTTTGCCTTAAAACAAAGTTTTAACCTGTGAATATCGCATAGACTATAGAATTTTTGTCACAGACTGAAAACGTAAACAACATATAGCTTTTTAAAAATCACCTGGTAAATTGCAATTTTATCATTTTAACAATGATTCAATATACAAGATTACAGAATATTCCAAATACAAGAAAAATATACTTTTTAAAGTTAAAGTTTTAAAATAAATTCTATGAACAGATTTTGTCATTTTACCATCGAATCTGTAGCTATCTCTGTAGTCTCACGCGTGTCACAAGATAGTTTTATATAGTTTCATTTTCAACATCAAACTCAGGGGAGTAGCTTCAACAGCTTGAACAACAAACACTTGCGCATAAAACTGTTATCATACGAGACCTTTTTCTGAGTTAACTAATTTTACGGATGCTTCTTGGAAAAGAAACTTGTGGGCAGTGGTGAATCTTTGACAATGTAGTTACTACTACTGGACGTATAAAACACAAAGTCCTCCAGGATATCAGGGATTGCTCATTTGTTTATTTTTTATCTTTGACCACGGATCATTTTCAGTTACTTACAATGAATTCGTCTCGTAGATGATAATGATTAAGCCTATTATGGGATGGACTTTACATAATGTCTTCTTTCTTGTGGTAGATTGTACTCCATCCGACCAGTGTCACAAACCCTGTGTCTCCAGCAAATAATCGATAGTAAATTCCCTACAAACAAGATAATCAACCTAGTAAATTTTCTAACGTCTAATCTATTTGCACACATTTTAGCTAATTTTATTATCATCTTATTTTTTACTATTAAACGTATATAATTATTTTCTATGCATAAATATTCTTTGGAATCCCCCAGCATATCAATAACATATAATTTTTCAGATAAATAGAGATATCGTGTATAATATATGTGAGGTTGTGGGGATTCATCTGTATTATAATCTATATAACTTAATGGGGCTTAAAAGAGCTCTTACAAGTAAGAGTAAATCTGGTAAATAAATTTTCCAATGTCTTCTACTGAGACTGACTGAATTGGTAACCAAATGGTTAGCTCTCTTATCTTATGCTTAATAGTTGGTGGTTTTATTTCTAACCTTTTTTGTACATTGTACAAAGACATCTTTTAGACTTTAAACCATAGGTTATGGTCAAATTAGCTCTTATGGGCAAAAAATAACAATTGAGTGACAAAGAAACCAAATCTACCTAAATTACAAGAGCTTATCTTGAGCTACATGTATAGAGCGGTATATAGCGCAAAAAGTAAATGTGTGTATTCTATTAAAGTATTCATGTGTATTCATGAAGGATTTTTGCGTAATACTGTGTTGCAGACTTACATATACATTTATAAACAATATTACTGGATCATCTTATATATGCATGTTTACATACAAAAATGATTTAATGAATGCATTATGGTATTAGCAATTTTTTTTAGATTAATATTACACTTAAGATTTTCAATTTCTAAAAGTATTGTATAAACATATTATTTTCGCTTAAATATATTTCTATTTTTGATCTTTGATATCGTTTTAGTAATTTTAAACAATAAATTCACTTATTTATTTCTACATTTAGTAGTGAAAGTATGGTTTATCTGATTTTTCTCACATTGTTCAACTAAACAAAAAGGAAACAAGCAATTCCTTTCTCAGCTTCTTTAAAATGATAATATAAAAGTAAGGTGAGTTTGGAAATTTACAATTCGTTGATATTATAAATCTCCTCTATTCTATTTATTTAGTAAAGTTTGATGATTGTTGATAAAATACTTCTTTTAACTTTCCTTTTTTGAACAGTGCATTTACCTGATTATTTATTGGCATCAGTGGCGTTTCATTTTTATTAGATAAATATGTCTAAAGAGGCAATCAATAGTCTTTAAACGAAATGGAAAAATTTTCACTTTTGGCTTTCAAAACCTGTCAAAAAAGATTAATGTGTACTAAAAGTTCCCGATGAGTACAAATAAAACTTTCTAACATTTCTTAAACAAATATATAATAAATTTTCCTAACAAGAACTTTTGCAAAAATTGATTGAAAACAAGAAATTAATAAATGATGAACTTATATATAAGCATTTTAATGCTGTTAAAAGTTCTTAACATAAATTTTCCTAAATATGAATTGACAAAGATGATTCCTCTAAAATAGCCAAACACATTGAAAAAATAATTGTTGAAAAGGAAATAATGGACTATTTTTATTTATTAAAAATTCAGTAGGGAAATAAGAAAGTTTCTTTGATTTAATGCCAAATTTGAATAAAAAATTTAAAAAAATAAAAAAACACTAGAAACTCAAAATTTCCGAAAATTACCAGCTTCATTATCTGAGAAAATTAATGGCTTTAAATTCACAAACACGTAACACAAACTCTGTCCAACTGGTGAAATGTTTTCTCAGTAATAAAACAGCAAAAATATATTCTGTGAGGTAAAATATCTGTCTGGAGAAAGATAAGTCCATGACCTATATTCCATGGCTGTAGAAATCGTCGCAGGCTGAAGAAAAGACTACTTGTAAGAACTCTGCGATAGATTTCATTGCATAATTGTATAAAATCTCTAGGAAGGACTAAAGAAAATCTTAATGAGTTTCTTGGAGCCATTTTATAAACTATTTTAACAGAACAAATTCTGTAATCATTTTAGATGAATAGGAAAAATTTTAATAAATTTTGAAAAATCCTTAGGGTGGTAACAAAGAATTAGATTGGAAAGGCAGAAAAAAAAATCTGTTTTAAATAAAACTGAAATTTTCCCGTATATTCTTGAATACTTTTTATAAAGGAATTGAGTGGTTTAGTATAAATAAAATAATCTTTAGTTATTAATGTTTGAGATTGAAGCACACATAGTTCAAAATATTTAAATACCAATAAAGGCAAATTTTAAGAAAATGTTGGAAAATAGACATCCTGCATTTCTCATTTTCATTTTCGAGTTTTCAATATTTCTCATTTCTAAATTTTGGAAAATGCAAACTTTTCCTTTAAAACCAAAAATTACACTACACATCGAGGGAATTTAGACTTTTAACCTACCTATATTAAAGAGAGAGGGAAAAACGATGATTTATCAGTAAAGGTTTTGTAGTGATAACGTGTGATATGCTTTAATGACACATTTTTTTTTAAACCGGAAGCTTGAATTGTTAGAGGGAGATCATGGCCTAACCGAAATAACAATGTGGTTCCCATGACCTGGAATCGCTTTTTGAAGATCAAAACAAGTTTATAGAAAATTTATGACAGTTAATAAGTAATGGCTCAGGCAAAAAAACGCAAATACAATTTTTCTAAAGTAATATTTTTGTTTACCTGTTGGAGTAACAGTTTTGACACAAAATGTCTGAAACAGGCTTCACCCTGTATGTCTATTTTCTCCCAATGCCAATGTGTATAACAAGCAAGGAAACTTCACAAAATATACGCAAAATATTTTCATTCATTACTACATCTATAATTGTTATAATCATAATATCCGTTGTTGTTGTTCTCGTGTGCCAGTTAGGCTGGTAAATTTGGATGCGCTGCTCCACGTTTCCAACTGAACCGTATTTAGTGTGGAGTCCGACTTCTTCAGTACACACACATGCCATAGGGACCCGTTTATAAAGTAGGCAACCATTCACACACAAGGAAGGGACATAGACAGGATAGAGAGAGTGAAAATACATCCATGCTTGAACTGGGATTCGAACCCAGGATCTCCCTATCCGTAGTCAGACACGCTAACCACTAGACAAGCTGGCCGGCGTAATACCCTTTAATTGTCAGTTTCTGCAGCTTAATATCATTTAGAAAAAATCATTTTGATGAAGTTGCCGAAATAAAAATCTTTCCGGATGCTAATATTCCTGAATTCAATTTTCAATTTTGTCATTATTTTGATTTCCCACTTTACTTTCTCATAATGTTCCTGCAAACATTTTTATGTTTTCATAATTTTTTTATCTCTACCTTGATTTTTTTTTATTTTATTTTTTATTTTATTTCTTTTTTATTTTGATGAGTTTTTCAAACAAATCATATGATTTTTCTTCTGTTTAAATTATTAATTCTTAATGTTAAGTTTTATTTGAAAATTTTCTTAAGCAATTTTTCTTAACGTTGGATTAATTTCAGAGATTAGTTTTGATCATTTTCTTATAACGTTTCATTTTTTTTCTGTCTCTTAGTTAAATTTAAATATTCTATAATTTTTTACTGTTATAAACATAATTCCAGGATAAATATGAATTGTAGTCAGAATCTATCCAAATATAAAATTGCTTATATTCTGTAAAAAATAATATTGATCTACACAAATTATGTTGTCATATCAATAAAGTTTTCAATAGGAAAAATTAATTGCCAATTTTATTTAAACTTTTAATATGCAAAATATTCCATATATTTAATGTGGGTTGATTCATTGAAATAGTAAAAATCACAGAAGGAGCTTTCATTTTTTATTAATATATACTAGAATTTAATTTTGTTTTTTATATTTAGATGTATGGTGGCCAAGTTATACACTTGAGGGACTTACTTTCTAGTCCAAGGATTTACTTTAATTCCAAACTGAGTTCAATGACGATTTTAACACATCTAGGATTAGAGTTTAGGATCGCTGTCTTACATAGCACAAAACTATTATTTGGAAATCATTATAGATTTTCAATAAAGATCACAATAGATTTTCAATAAAAACACTATTTGGTCTTTGAATGTAACAATTTTCAAGTATTTGCGTACTTATTGATTGATTCTGTAATCTTTACTTCTAGAGCAAGCTAAAATTCTTAAAAAAGAAGGCTTGACTTTAAGACTAAAAATTAGAAGTTCAGTGAAGTTTTCACGATTCATCAGCACGGATGGGTAAAGTTTGATTTTTAAAGATGTCATAACGAGAAATGTTAAACTAATAATCGAAAACTTCTCCTTAAAATAATGCATGTGTAGGGGTTATTTAAAGAAAATAAAGGAATTATTTTTTTCTAAATTTTTAATGGAGTCTCTTAATTAATATGAATGTGCTCCATCTGTTGTTCTCATATTCTAGTCACATACACTTTGTTCAACAATAGAGTATCTTTGCGCTTTTGTTGAAACTATCTTTCATGCAATATTTCCTATGTAAAGAAGTAGTGTAATTAAAACTTAACTTTTGTATATTTATTTTTTCCTTAAAAATTTTAATAGTCTTTTTTGTATATGATGAATTAACGTAATAGTTTACATAAATAAGGAATAATTTACACAAAAGATAACTTACATTACATAAGATAACCTCTATTTCTTTATTGTTGTATATTTCTTGAACTTTTTACTTCTTTGCAAAGGACAGTGTCACATAAATCTGATACCCAAATTAAATTAAGATTGATGCATTACAGTTTTCTGTACAATGCTAGCTATTTTGCTAAAATTTCATAAGGATTTGCTAAAAAATAACCGATTTCATAAAACGTATAATGCATGAAAATGTTTAGTTAATTTTATATTCTTACGGCATAATTTATTTAAAAACAATATAAAATGAAATTAAAATTGATTTTTAAGAAAAACTCGGCTCGAACGTAGGTGCATACCTTAAATATTTCCCGCAAAATTCTATTTGATTACATAGAAAGAGACACTAATGAAAAAATTTGATAAATTGTTTTGGTAAAGTGTTTTTTATAAGATTCATTTAAGTTTTTCTCATATGCTATGATAAAACATCATGATATGTTTTATCATAAATGAATCTTATAATTTTACTTTATCTTAAGTTTTATCATATTATGAAGAGTATCTTAAGTTATTTTCTTATTATACTGAATAAAATATTTTTATAAAGATTGCCTTCAGCTAAGCCATTCACATTATCAAAAAAACTAAGCATATTTAAGGAATAATGTCCGATCATATTTTAACGTACTTATAAGCATAACCAATAAACATTATGTCGTGTATTTCATACGTTTTTGACTGAATCCAACGTCGATATTTTAGAATGTTAGGTATCCTGGAATGCACACATCAAATAAATGTTGGATTAGATAGATTGAGTTTTAAGGATATAGAAGTTCAAGAGAATAAATTTTATTTTATAGCTTTATTCGAGGATAAGCACTGAAATTTTATGTCTTCTATAAATATAGAACTACATTTTGTTGCTAAAAATACTCTATTTTCGTTTGTTTCTCAGAAATCAATGACATTGTTTATTGGGAATGGACCTTGTTTATTTTAAATAAGTCAAATTTTATAAAAATGAGATTTACGAATACCTAAATAGATCCTCGTTATCTCATATTAGAGAAAAATTTTACATTTTACGTAGTCTAAGAAAACGTTTGACGAAATAATCAAGTTTTCAATTCACTACAAACGCAATATTTATCACATTATGCCGAAGTTTCTAATAATTAGTTTAATAATTTTGAATTTTACTTAGCAACATTAATTAGTTTATTAATATGAGAATTACATTTTTGTGAGTTCAATGCGTGACTAAAAATCCCGAATAAAAATTTTGTTTTCTTTGAAGATCATTGAAATCAATATGTAATGAGAAAAATATTACTGATTATCTGAATATCGATACAGAGAGACACTTGCAAGAAATGGAGAAATCGTATACATTAAAATATTCAAATACTTAATTTTTTTCAAGTAGATCGATAAAATATATTCTATATCTTAAATAAAACAAATTTTATTTATTTGCTTACATTAATATTTAAATGTGATTGCTTAAAAGTAATTTGAAATCATACAATTAAAGGAAAAATGTAACCAAACAGTGGCGAGGATCCCATTGATTTACAGATTCTGTGGTTATTAGAATTCGAATTTAAAGTACATTCTTTAATTAGCTCAAAATATTCCAAAATGTTTATCTGTTTTAACAATCACAAATGCTTTTTTATGAATAATAGCAAGATACAAAAAAGGTTTAAATTTCCAATCTAGTTAAAAATTATGTGTTGGCATTACATTACAATATGTTAAATAAAATAAAATGCTCAGTGATAAATTAGAAAAAAAAATTGACGATAGCATTTGTCAATCATGAATATTTCACTATTCAGCAATTAAATCAAACTAGCTCTCTTTCAAAATTTTTTTGTATTTTAAGAAATTTTTTACGCGTTTCTCTTCTATATCTATCTATCTATCTATCTTAACTAATATTAGGGAAAATATTTCGTCAATTTTCAATATACATATTTATAAAAGTAAAAAGTTTGAAATATTTAAGTGAAAGTTTAAACACACAGGAAATATAAATTTATAATATTTTAAATAACTAAATATACTAATTTAAGATATCTGCATATGTTCGAGCCAAATGTTTCTTAAACATTAATTAAAAATTTTTTCATTATGTTATTTTAGATAAATTATAATGTAAAATCATAAAATTAGCCGAAATTTAAACTCCATAAAGCATGCTTTTTGTTTAATTGATTACTTTATAGGCACATTTTTGCATAAATTAAAAAAAAACAGCTAAAGGTCTGAACAAAATTGTAATACACGAATCCTAATTTAATTTGTGCATAAAAATGTTTTTTGAAAGGAAGCAAAAACTAAGAAAAATATTTGATAATTAATACTAAATAATATGATTAATAAATATAATAATAAAAGTATGATTACGACATATTGATTAATAAGATTAAGAAAATATGATTAAAAATATACAGAAATATGCATATTTTATGAAATTTTAATGAACATTCTCCTTGAAAATAGCTGTAAACAAAAGTGTGTCGTTGCTGCTAATTCCAGATGGTCCAATTCCAAAACTAGATTAACTCCACAAGTCCATAAACAGCTAGGAAATCTAAAAACAGAAGAGGCTTTGAAAAAGCCTCTTCCAAGTCAAAATTCAAGCAGCTCAAGATATGCTCAGGCGATACCTTTTCAGCTTCTCATTTTGTGCACAGACTAAAAGTCTTTTGACCCTGCACAAAAAAATTGTTCTTCATATATATTCCATTTTGCTTTATTTCATAAACAACAGCCCTTAATGGATATATACCAAGTTTCATACAAGTATCTTCATTATTACTTAACATATCTTTTTACTGGCTTAAACATTTTGTGAAAAACAAAATCTTTTTGAGAAAATCCCCTTTAAATTGATAGTTTTCATGCGATAGCGACAATGTCGCCACTTCTTTCCAAACATATAATTCCTATAACGGAATCATATTTATGTTGCCATAAATCAGTACAATATGAAAAATATTATACATAAATACTCATAAAATAAAAATGAAATACTCGTTTTATTTACTACTTCCGGTTTGATAATGCAATTGCTTGTTTCGTTTTTCACAAGACGTGATTTATTTTAAAATTCCGAGTACTTAATCTCTATTTGGCATATTATTATACTGTTCTGGAAACTGAATTCTGTGTATTAGATTCATAAATATAAAAATTGACACGTGTAGTTTAAAATCAACTTTTCAATGGAAGGAGTTACATCACTTTAATGCCCTGTTTTCTTGTAAAGTAAGGTTCATGCGATGATATTTAGTTGATTCATTTGATTGATCTATTAATTTGTATAGATTTAGTAATTTATCAATTGTTGAATTAATTAAGTTGATATATTAATTGTAATATATTTAAAATTATTTATGGATATTCGTATTAGCTCACTGGTATTGATACGCTGTTTTCTGTTAATAAAAATTTTATAATAAAGTTTAAAGTAATAATAACATTGAAAGTAATAATAACATATGTAACACACAAGGATAACCATACCATATCTTAATGTTATAAAAAATGAATTACTTTCTTAAACAAAAATGCAAACTTATAAAATTGAGCAGAATAAAGAAATGAATCTAATTTGATTTTTCAAGCGAATTGTTTTTCCTCTAATTTATTTTTAAATTTAATTTAACACACAACTAATTATAAATTAATTTTAATTATTATTTTAATAAGAGATAAATTCAATTGAAAAAAATAATTCTAATAATCATTATTATTTCCAGTTGAATTTATCTCCATAAGATTCCTCTTTAATTTCTTCAAAGGTTTCATTAATAAATTTAACATAACTCCTTCTAAGATAATATATTTTTTCCTTCATTTTCTGCTCTTAATTTTGCACTTAATGGTTCTCCATTTCTAGTTTGGATTTTTCTAAACGTTATTAATCTCTGGATGTATAATTATGTAATAAATGATGGATTAAGAATAAAAAATCAAATAAAAAGTGAGATAAATAACACCTTTTAGAAATCTAAAATAACATATTAAACTCTGAAACTGATTTTGAATAAAATGATAAAAGCTCTCACCATAAGTTTATTCTTCCAGAAAATTTGCCATGCTTTTATAAAAAGTTTTAAATTCATTATTACCCTACAGCCTGTTATCTTTTTCTGGTATATTTTATATTAAAAGTTGAAGAAAGATATTTCTGGTGTGAAGATACTTCAATCTCCTAATTTCAGAAATTAATTAAATTTTTTTTTTTGATCTTCAGTATATTTTGATATCTTCATGCTAATGACGTTTATTTTACTTAATCTTATGAAAAAATCCCTAACTATTTGATATTTTAATAAGACTGACGATTTTTTATCACTATAATATTACATATCTAAAAGATATGTAATATTATAGTAATAATTATAGTGAAAGTCTAATATTTGAAAATATTTTCTAAATGAACAAGATTTTCCTCTTTAATAATGAAAATAACAATTTCATTAGGGATCAAAAATCTATGTAAATTTTCTATTTAATAGTTATTTTTGTCATTAGCCATCAGAATATAAAGTATTTCCATTTGTGTCATTTATAAGAAAATCATATGCAGACATTCTTTGGTAATGTTTTTTTTTTCTTTTCTCCTGTTTAAATTTTTCTTCATTACAACTTTTCAACATCATTTTTATAATTATGTATTTGACGTGTCCTTAATCATACATTTTTTTTATTTAAAAGGGTAAAACTTTTTTTTTATAAAAAAATACATCGCAATCCTTAGCAATTCGTGATAAAATTTAATTTAATTTTTCCTTCACATCTATCTGCTTCTTCTGCGTTAGACCTTCATGTATCACTTTTTCTAAAAAGTAACTTCTTCCTTGCGTTTTTTATTTTTTTGTATAAAATAAATGTTCCTCTAATAGACATTTTTTATTCAAAAATTGAAGTTGATAATTTATATTGCTAATTATCTGAACTCCACTTCTTGTTTTTTTCTAAATTTATAAACTCCTATCTAAGACTTGTATTTTTCATTCTTATTTTGTATTTAGATTCAGATTTAAAGGAAAACATTGTAAGATCCTATCTTTCAACATATGAACTTCTAGATGATTAAAAATGGTAAATGATTTGAGGTTTAAATGGATTACTATATATGCTTTACCTAGGATATCATGACCTTCAGCAATGCCACATTTACTTCTATTTCTGAATTTGTATGTCTTTCATTTAAATCCTGAAATAGTGTATAATTTCCTTTCAGATAAATTGATTTCATGATTTTTTTTAATAGTTTGAATTTCTTATCCAAGATACTTAATGTATTACAGCAGGGATTCTCAAATTGTGGAACCCGACAGTAAATGTGATGGACAATAAATGGATAATCTCGCTCCACAATTTGAGAATCAGCAGGGATTCTCAAATTGTGGAGCGAGATTATCCAAGAAAAAATATTATTTAAGAAATTGATTAACTGACTGAAGGAATTCACACATATACAAAACAAAACATAATTCAATTTCATATTTTATTATTAACTTATAATAACTAATTGATTGATAACTAATTGATTAAAAAAACAAGTTTAATAATTATTACAGACTTCCTTGGGCCTATCTTTGCCATATATATTTGTGAAGAAAAGCTTAATGTTGTATTAGAAATAGATACTCTCAATTCTTTTTCTATATTTAACTGAGATATTTTGTCTTCAATGAGGCCACAGCTGAAATTCAATTTCACAAAGTTAGGATGTTCAAAATTTTAATGAGAATGCGAAATGACTATGTTTTGAATGAAGAATTTTCATCATCTACTCCTACCTAACATTCAAAAAGAGTGATTTATTAATAGAGATTTATTATGTAATACAAGTTAAAAAAAAGATCCCTTTTATGTTTTAACATAATCATCCACTATTGGAAAAATTGCTAAGTTTTTCTGATTTAAATTCTACTCTACATTTCCAATTTTCTATAAAAAGGATTAACTTTATAACTTTGATCTTTGGTGTTGAAGATACAAGTTATTTAATTTTCCGAATATACCGACAAAGTAGCTCAATTTCCTTACAAATAATCCATAACTAAAATTATCGACTATCGGTCTGTTTTCCTGATCAAGGAAAATGCTGCTTTCCTCTCACAATTCGAAAGTACGTTTCAAAAACTTTCATCATAATAACCATCTTACTCTTCGCAATAAAATAGTAACACTGAATGTATGCAGCTATGTCCTTGTAAAATGTGGAAAAGAGTATTCATTTGAAGGGTCTCATTTTTTCTAGAATTTATTACGGTAACATTAGTTAATATATTATTCAGAGCAGGACACATTTCTTTGAAAGTCAGAGCTTCTTCGTAGAACATACCTGTATCAAGATGCACTGTGGCGATTTTTGTTTTACAAGTGCTAGTATATTTTGGAATCTTCTGGATATTGAACACGTGCCATCGATGCAAATTCTGACAAAATATTACCATTCTATGTTTGCCTCGTTCATAAAATAATTTAAAACATAAAAAATAGCATGAGTGCTGTTACGTTATGATTTATTGGCTTAGAGAAAAGAGTTCTGTTACTGATATATCATCCTAAAATGGAACATAAGCAATGAAATGAACATCTTTATTATTATCCGTTGCCTCATCAAGCTCTATTGAAAATAATTTGTCCACAAATATTAGAAGAAAACAGAAATTTTTTAGCAATGTCACAATTAAGGCAGTCAACAACAACGCTTGAAAGAGACTGTCACTGCTTGCAAAATTATCTCCAAACATAGTTTTTACAATCTCAATTGCTACTGGCAAAATAAGCTCTTCACCAATGGTGTTAAATTTTTTACATCTGGCAATTTTATATGAAATTTTTAAATAGGCAATTAAAGTTTTTCCATTCTTAAGCAAATACTTTTAAAAATGGTTATTGCTTTTCATATGTTTTTTATTTTAATTACATGAATTTTCTGGGTTTGTTGGCGCACTATTTACTATAAGGCGTTTTCAAATGTCATTTAAGTTTATTAGCTTTTATCCGTCTGCCAGAAAACGAAATGATGAAGGGTGCCTTTCTTCTTCATTTATTTAAGTACTATTTAATACACAAATCCAAAATTTAAGTATTATTGAGAATATGTTCTAGATTTTTATTCTTGGAACCGCGCTCAGTCTGTATACTTAATGATGATTGAATAACGTATACTCTATTACGCCCGTTTAAAAAATCCTCTTAATTTTTCATAAATATGCTGCCGTAAATATTTAATGCGGAGAATTGCTAATAAACAAGAAAATATATATAACGTGCACATTCTTGATAGATTCGATAGCGATAGAAAGTTTGACTCAAATAACAATGGATAGAATTTTAGCTGACTTGATCAAACATTCTCCTTCAACCTACGATGGAACGTTTGCTTAAATTTTCCATATTCGAAACGGGGTCTCGTTAACATTTCCGAATGTTCAAATAAAATCGGAACTTTTGCGAAACCACGAGAAGGTCGGACACGGTATACAATAGAGCAATAAAAAGACACCAGATTCTTTTTTGTCAATCTGAAAATCTGTGTTGCCAAATATCAATAAATTTCTGAATTCTTAGTATTAGTAAGGTTCAAAACTAAACTCGTAATATAAATTTAGTGCCAAAATATTCATAATATATTATTATTGCATGTAGGGGAAGAGAGGCGGTATAAATTATGATAGAAAATTTGGCCACGAATACTGAAAGATTGGAAAACATTGCATTACAGGATATCATTCCAAAAGTTTTCACTTATACTTCAATCCAGTGCACATGAGATACAAACAATATGAAGGAAATTTTCTAGATATTATTAGAAAAATAAAATCCATCCATTTTTTAGCATCAGAGTACGAAAATTTAAAAAGTAGTTTAGATTATTTAGTGAATTCAAGTGTACAATCTTCTGATTTATCAGACATTTTGGAATCTAAAAAAGATTCTTTATTAGAAACATTTTCTATACAAAATACTAGGCTTCTGGTTGTTTTAAACTATATTGAAGTTTAGGAAAATTCGTGATATTCAAATGTCGTAAATTTTCATTTTATTGATAAAGATACTCGAAAGCAGTTAAGGATCTTATAGTTATTGGCTTAAGACAGAAAATATTGCAATAAAGGCTACTGTGTTTTTTGAAAAATTTGGCAGAAGTATATATGGTAAAATATATTTGAACGATAATAACAGTGAAAGATATAAAAATTTCTGATTAATTGAAAAAAACAATATCATTGCTTACGTAAATCTGTAAATCTGACGTCGATGGCAGTATCCAAGAAGCATAATCCGTAGTTAGTTTACTCAAGTTTATTTAAGTTAAAATGGATAAGAAAAATAAAATTTTAAAATTTTGTTTCATAAGGCCTATATGCCTACCTTTTCAGAAGAAATATTCAAAATTCTGCTATATTAAAAACAGACCCATTTCCTTTTAAATTGAAAGTTTTAAATATTGAAGAAGTAAGGGGAACTTTTTCTGAGAATTGGTTTGCAATAATCCTTGTGATGCATGAAAAAAATGTTTAAAACTGAAATTCTAGTACATTGGTTGCCTACTCAAAAAATTTAGATTCATGCGCCGATGAGAACCTTTATTATTTTCAATTTACAAAATATTTTATTTTACCTTTTTCTTGTTTTAAAATTATATTCAAATAAAAAACTAAATTTTAAAATAAGTGATGATAAAATAGAGAAAGAGCGAATACTCAGATGTAACAAATATAACTTTTAATAATTATATTGACTTATTTCTTTATAAACAAATGAATTTCATAAATTTATTTTCTGAAGAATCATGGAAAATTTATAGTTTCCACAATCAAATAAAAATTTAAAATAATAAAATGTAGAAGACAATTTCGTTTGAATTTATTTCATAAATGAACTCTTATATATTTTCCTAATAAACAATGGCTTATTGCAGGGTTTGCAATGTAGCTACAGTTTCTGATTCTTTTCGAGAATTTCATAAAAATCATAAAACTTATTTATTAGTAATGAAATGGAAAAAAATATATGTGACTGTTGAAAACATTTTAAGAAAATACACCATCTTAGACACATGAAATTAAATTATCATATAAAGCGAATGCTGGGGGAAAAATTTTAATATCTTTTCCTCTATAAATCTCAAAAAATATTTCAGTGACAGAATAATGTTGCGAAGAATTTCTTATGCCAAAACTAAGAACTATTAATATATACTAAGAACTATAAAGGCGAATGTATTATACATTTTTATAAAGAATGAAACAATATTTTAAAAAAGTTGAATTCATATTCTGTGAGCGTTACGATTATTATAAAATATTAATTTCATACCTTAAAAAGTCTATTTTCAAAATTTAAACGATAAAAATGGATAGAAAAAATAATTATTAAAGTTATTTTTGTAGAATATTTATATAAATAATCTAATATAAAAAACGGAAACTTTGAAAACAGGAAGAAGGAAAAACGAAAGAAAAAACGAGAAGTTTGAAAACATTTTGTAAAACAAATTAAAAAAATAAGTATTCAAAATTATGCATTATAAGATATTAAAGAAATCCACTTATGCATCTAGATGGAAAATATGAAAAGTTAAAATTATTTATAAAAAATTAAGATTGAGAAAAGAAATAAATTAAAATATTCCTTTATTTTGTAGGTATATTAGACTTGGAAATGAATTTTTGAAATTAACTCCAATACCCCTCCACACATACACAATTAACACCAAACAAGTTTATTTTAAAATCTGGTTTGAGTGTAATTCACATTTGTATGATTAATTATTGAAGGAGTTCAATATTTTTATCTCTACAAAATCAAGTTCAACGCCGTCGTGAAAATAACAAAAATGATAGATTTAGATAAAAATTACTGTAATTGTAACTATTTTTACTATACGTTGAAAAACTTTCTTCATATGATGGCTCCGATAAAGTAATCGATCATTTGAATGGAAAATATTGAGGAACAGTGCATATGGATACCAGTGGATGTGGACACCAGCGAACTTACCTGTGCCAAACTCCAATAGAGTTCTACCAATTTGATTGGTAGTCATTAAAAGATTAAAATTACAGGATCAAAAAAATTATAACAAATTATTTACAAAAATCAACTAAATTTAAAATATTTTGAAAGATATTGATAAGATTGAAATACGATTGAAAAATATTTAAAAGAAATAGAACACATTATACTAAGTTTCACAAAATTGTAACAAGTCATGAAACAATGCAGATTATATAAGATAGAGTTTAAACATAAGGGTTTTACAAATGCAATACAGTGTTACCAAAATAAAGAGCAGATTATTATAATAAATGAAAATTAATTGTTAAAATTATGCATAAAATTAATATGAGAAACAACGACAAATTTCTTTGCAATAATTTAGAATCATCATAGGGTAAAATAATATCAGTTAATTAGTTCTTACTGTAAGGCAGTATGTGATAATTTAATTCTTTACAGAGAATCCCATTAATTTATTAACATTCTAAATGTATTATTTTTGATAAGCTTTTGTTGATATATTGTTTTAAATTTATCACTTGGTGTGGTAAATGATAAATGAAAGTTGTTGATGTACAGAGGTTGTTAATGAGCAAATGGTTAGATAATGAAGGTGAGTACCTTCTGAGCTGTATGTGCAATCTTTTGAGAATGAAATATTGAACTGGAAAATACGAAGAAAATAGCCCATTGTCAGTAAAAAAAAATTCAAGTCTAATTAAGCACTTTTCTTTTCATTTTGGGTACCTTACATATGATTCTCCTCGTTGTATCATCATTCCATTCTGACTACCAAGAGTTTAAAATTCAATATTCTAAGTTTTTTTTATAGTTGACATTGGTATGTCTAAAGTGGCACAGTTGGAATTTGTAGCATGTTTAGCAATTTCATCTGCCTTTTCAGTGCCATATATTCCTATATGGGATTTTAATCTACCAATATTTACATTGTTTGTGTCTTGAAGAAGCATCTGAATATTACGAAATAATGGGATTCCCTTTAGTAAATTCATGAGGGCCTTCAGGCTAGATTGGCTATCAGGCCAAATAGAACAGAATGTATCTTCGCTGATAGCATATTGAATTGCATTTTTCAAGGCGTGAAGTTCTACCTGAAATACTGAATTTTCTTCACCTAATTTCTGGTTCCAAATGATTGTTTAGGTGTTAACAAAGTCTATATAGCCTACTTCAGTTCCTTCCTCTTTTTTAAGAGACCTGTATAAATATTAAGTGTCCCATTTTGATAATTATAAGTATTTTCTGATGAATTAATGTGTATTGCCTTTACTTACAATAAAAAAACTTTGATGAAATATTTCACTAGAAACTTCCTTTTCAACTTGATTCCAATCCGGAAGAAATGATATTCAGAAACAGAATATTCTAGCTCTGATTAATTTGACGAACTTTACCTTTGTTTCTATATTTAAATAAAGTGAATGAATGCATATTATTCTTAAAAGAGTGTCATAGAAGTCGTTATTAAGGCACTCGTAATACTAAGGAGAAATTATCCTTGGATAAAGCCAATTTTAATTTATTTATCTGGCCCAAGAAGTATACTCAAATAGCCAAATCATGAAAATGCATTATTTCTATACTGTCCGGATACAGAATAAAATCGCTGTTATAGCTTCTTAATTATTTTAAGAAGCTTTTAAGTGTGAATTTATTGTTTTGGAAAATACTTCAAGTATTTTCTGAAATTTTGAAAAGTTTTCATAATAATACAATAGTAATATAAAACTATACCTTTAATACTTTGGTGATTTAAACGTCATAACAGTTCAATTTTTTGTTAAGGACCAACCCTTGAGTTTTAACTCAGTCTTTTATCTTATTTTTTCACTAGATTGTATGATCTGGAGCTTTAATTTTAATTTTGCAATGATAAGATGGTTAGTTTTGTCAAAAAAACAGATAGTTTATTTCTATCAGCATAGTATTTTGAAAAAATCTAGATGCTACTTTTCATTACTTCTTTTCACTTTGTGTAATTACGGAGGTAAAATCATCTGCAAAAGCTTCGAGGAAGATTTCATTCTTTGTGTCAATAAGTTTTCAAACTCTTTCCCATTTGTATTTGAGAGGTTCATCTGCTACAAATTTGTATAGGATAGGACTATTTCATGATTCAAACAAAAAATTCTTGTTCTCCTTTTGGTACACCTTTGTTTGTTACAGTAAGTACTTCTCTATCTATAAGTTCTCTGATCTTCTTTATCCGTTCTCTGATGCTTATGGGGCACTGGGTAGAATTTAAAATAATTTTTGTTATGACGTGTTGAACTGTATCAAACGCCCCTTTGATATCAATTATAATGACTATTGTATTCAGTCATTTAGATGTTTTTCTTCTGATATCTTCATACAAATTAATAAAATCATCGTCAACAGGCTTCTATTGACGAAATAATACGAATTATTGATTATTTAAATACCAAAAAGAAAACAATTCTCCTCGTTGCAATTTTTATAAGAAGCTTACCAGGAGTTGAAGGAAGGGATATTGGTCGGTGTGATAAAATCTTCATTTTGTCTTTACCTTCTTTATGGAACAACAACATAAAACCATGTTTCAGACATTTTGAGAAATCTTGCAAAAGCAGGCACTTTTTGAGAAATGTTTGAATGAGATGTAGAAAGTGACTACCTATAATTTGTAGGATAACGTTATTTTTTAAATGTATATCTTTATGCTTTTTTTTGGGGGGGAAGATTTTTTATGATACGGGTGGTTTCCTCTTTGCTAAATGGGACATAATTTAGAGGGAAGTTAATGTCGTAAGCACTCCTTTGATAATCTTCTGCTAAGATTAATTCTGCAAGAATGTGATTAGCAACTACAATGAGGTTTATCTTCAAGTTATTGTTTACTTGGCAGAAGGAGTTACTTATTTTGTAAAGACTGCTTTATTGGCTTTTCCATATGGATTTGAAGCTGTGGCGTAAAATACTCTCCAAGCTGATATCTCTCCCTTGTATTTTTTTACATCCAATGCACGCTTTCTCCTATATTTTCAACAATTTGTATATCATCATCATGCTTATCATCAGATATACCTATCAGGTTGGAATTTTTGTGCGTTACTCCTTAACTCATTTCAGTCTTTTTTAAGTATTATAAAACTTAATGTTCACCTAATTGAAGCAGGCATACGGACTTGCTGTTTGATTTTATCAGCCTTGCCCCAGAATCTCTTCATTGTCCCTTGTAATTCAATAATTCAAATTTTAAAAGATTTTTGATCGTTATTAAGGACCAAAATGAGGTAATAAAAAGATGAGTTGAGATGAAGTTTGAATTAATTGTAGTTCTCATAGGCAGTCTTGCATTATCTTGAACTGAAGCATTTTATTCTTCCTGAATTATTATTTGTATACATCTATACTCAATTAGAGCTTCCCTGTCTAACACTTCCCAGCTTGTATTTTTAGTCAAACTTGGTTGTGAAGCAAGTGAAAGGCATCGCCATCCTTTTCTTTCTCGACTTTTAATAAAAGTGGGTAGGCTATCTTGCGAGTTAAAATATACAGGGTTTTGTCATTTATAATAAAATTAGAAATGGATCAAACCAAATTATTACTATACATACATGATACAGAAATACATGTTTTCCATGATAAAAATTTGTAAAAACAAAAATAGTTATCTGGTGTTACTTATTCAAAGAATCAGAATTATAAGATAAAATTTGTTAATTTAAATACTGGGATAAAATAAAGTACTGTAAATCAAATGACTTTGAGACTGATTTCAATACGATCACGAATAACTTCGTATTTGGAAAAATGTATAAAAAAGGAATCGGCGTTAAATTAAGGAAAAGTTACAAAACCATTTGAAAAACCAAATTTTAAAGGCAGATCTATTTTTAATGAGATTTTAATCACCGTACATATAAAACTAAAGAGAAATTTTACAAATCCTTTTCTGTAAAAACGCACATATTAGGGTCATAAAAACATCTGACATATGATTTTCAATGTAATGTTGTGAAATATATAAATAAAATAGTAAAACCCTATACAGATATATGCTGCTTAAGGTATGATAGTAAGGCGGATCATTTTTACGAAAATTTGAAATTGAAGATTAATTATTTTGGTATATCTAGTTATTCGGAAATAATAAAAAAGTACGATAAAGTTGAATAAGAAAACATTACAAAATATTTATATTTTATTGTGTTTTGTTAGTTTTCCCTCATAATCTATTTTTACTATGCAACAGAGGGTAGTGTATAAATATTTGCATTAATGTGGATAATTATATATTAATGTGTGTTTATTTTTTTAAATTTCTTTTATAAAAATATTAGACTAAAATATAAAATTTATTTTTAGAAAGGAATGTTTAATATTTAATTAATTCGCTTCTATTCAAAAATGCTTGAATAAGTATTATTTTTTTAAAAAATATTTAAGGGTTTCTTAAAGTTTATTCGATTAACTATTTATTTTAAACAAATCAACTGTAATAAGTAAATGTAATCAAAGGTAATTCTATATATTTGGATTCCTGCTTCTAAAATATTTTAAGCAATTACTCTATACATAAAAATTTATAACTCTATGCAACTTCAAAACCTAAATTTATTTAAATTTTTTAATAATATTTTTGTTAATCTAAATTACTAAATGACTCATACTTCTGCATAAGATTTTAACATTTAGAAGTTTCTGAAGAGTTTTTCAGTAAGTGGAATATCTATTGCTATAATTTGATATTATAATATTAAAAAAAAGAAATATACGAAGAAAATTTAATTTTTATAACTTTTTTATTATTAAGGATTGGAAAATATATAGAAATACCTAACTATAGCTATTGAGCCTAACTAACTATTGAAGTATGCAAGCTCTAATTGAGAAACCTATATGACAATTTATATAAGTTTCTAAATCAAACTATAAGCAATTTGACAAACATATATGAATTACGAAAATAACTTTTTTGGTATCTTCGATTCCATCAAAAATATTTACAATGTATGTGCTCAAGCAGTTTGCTACAAGAGATCATATTGAATTAAATTCAAATTTTATAAGAAATTAAATTATTCAGTGTAAAAATATATTTAACTCAAAAGAATGTTAAATTTTGAAAATAGTTTTAACACTAAGTGGCTTTGACATTCAACTTTCGCATAATTTGTTTTTTCAAATACTTTTGAAAAAAATCTTTAATTGTTTTTATTATAATGAAAATTTTTCTTCTTGTGTGGAAGAAGCATTATATTATAAAAATATTAATCAAGAAAATAACGATTGTATTCTTGACAAATTGACAAGAAAAAAATATTGGAAATCGATAAAATACCTCTATTATCTTCACCATGCACATGCTGTTTTAAATTATGTATTCTTACAAATGTTTAATTTTGGACTCTTTATATTTATTAGTAATCACTCATGCGCGAATGTATTTGTTCTAAGTGGAAATTTTTCTGCTTATAATCAAATAAAGGATTATAAAATATTTCTTATAAAATAAGATTATATTCTAGGATTCTTATTATTTAAATAAAAAAAGAAATAATTTATTAATCTTAGAAAAAAATAATTTGTTATTTTATACAACAGTTCAAATTTAATTCATAATTAAAAAATAAACTTAAAATTAGCTTAATAAAAACACAAGCTTAATTCAATAAGCTCAAAATTTTGCAATAGAAATTAATAACTTGATAATAGTTCCAAATTAATTGAAATTGTAAATGTATAATCCAAATCTGAAATATTTGCTATATGCTAAAATGTATTCTGTAGTGAAAAATTTTTTTTATTTAATTTAAAGAAAATATATAAGTAGAAATCTTTAATTAATTTAAAGATTTCCTACTTATTTTCCTACTTAATTTTAATTTAAAGAAACAAAAAAATATTTATTTCTTAATTAACTATAAATACTTTTTTATTAATATACGACAATAATATAATTTCAGTAATAATTAAATGAAATTACATACTGACATTAATTATAGTCATTATATAAAGTTCAATTAAATTTTTTGATTGGTTGTACGGAAAGTAATTTCGTTTTTGATGAAAATGAAAAACGTATAGACAATAAATATTTTATTGAGTTGTATATTGTCAATTCCAGTTCAATATTGTTTGCCATCTTTCTGTTATTTGCATGATTCCACATTCATAAAATAGTTAATTTTTACTGGCATAAAACTGATCCAAGTAACTAAAACGAAATTAACTTTCGAACAACCCAATAGTTTCACAGTTTGAATGAATCTGACTTGAATACTGAATATCTTCATAATATTGAATAATTGTCAGAAAATACTGAAAGATTGAAAATTAAATATTCCTGGTTAAAAACGTTTTATTTTAGATCTAGGAAATTGGAAACAAAATGAAAATTAATCAATAAAAGTATTTTGTATATTTTCTAACATTTAAAAAAATGTCCTTTCAAACATTTGTATTTTTTTAAATGTTTCTTATTTAAAAAGGTACAATTCATCATTCTGTAAAACTTATATTAATTTGAAAAAGCATTTTTAGAAACACAAAATCTGCCTTTCTTTTCTAAATCATGAATAGCGCTGCGATTTTTAAAAAAATTAATTCATTTTATTCAGTTATTCATAATACCGGAATAATATCATATACGTATTAAAAATTATCAACTCTTACTTTTTAAAATTCATTATACTAATTTTTATTTTTAGATTTAATAAAAAATTTATTTACCGTTGTTTTCCTGTAAACTATTTCAAATTAAAGAAATTTTATTACTCTCTAATCTCATTAAACTATACTTAACTACGCATATGAAATGGGCGAAAAAAGGAATATTTGAATAATTGCAAAATGTTTATGACAATCTGGTGAAATTTAAGGGGATTACAGAAAATATACTTAGGCTCCATTATTATCACTGTTATTTGATAATTCCGGTTACCGTAGATTTGAATATAGTTTTCATTTGAATATATATTAACTTTAATGTACTGTGATTAAATTACGTGTTTTCCTTGTCGTCTTTAATGAATAGTTTCACTCAGAGTTTCTATCTTCTACTGAAAATGAGCAAAAGGTTTGAAAGTACAATTTAGTAACTCTGGAAAAAATGACGGAAAATTGGAAATGAATGTTTCTTCAATCCTTTTATTTCCATAAAATCTGGAGTCCGAAATGAAACTGATGTATCCAAATGGTAATGTTAGGCTCTGCACTTTTTTAACAGACTAAAATGGAAATTTTTACATTTATTTCCAATGCCCAAACATTCTGCGAGAATACCACTGGGGACTACATGATGTAGAAAAGTTTAAAAATTGATGACATCTTTTATAGTAGGGCTCATAGTAAGTCGGTCCTCGTAATTCAGAAAAAAATAGAAAACAGAAGATCTCCCCAGGCTTGTCGTGTGACCCTCAGAAGCATCATTTCACTTGAAGGATAATATGCTCACAACCTATTTTAAATGCTTTAGCTACTAGTAGTCAAGACATTGAATGTGTTGGTATATATATTGATATTATACAGAGGAATCCACCGATGTAAAAGCTGAATAGTTAGGGCTCCTGTCTTTTCAACAGATCGTAAGTTCAAATCCTATATAGTAGGTGTTTTTAGTGGTTCGGAATCCACTTTAAACTGTTGATGCCGATCTAATTAGTCGTTATGTGCAAAAAAGTCATTTGAACAACAAACATATTGAAAAACCTATCGCATTTAGAATTCTAAGCTGACTGGAAATAATCATACTATTAATTAATGTAATCCTGCAAAAAAAGCAAAGTTTAGTGAGTTGCCCATAAGAAAAAGCAGAAAATAAAAACCAACTGGATTCTTCTAAATCAATCTCCTTTTAGAATGTTGAAATTTGATATTTTTATACTACATTCTAAACGAAGATTACGTCTTCCTTGTTATATTTGTCTGCGAACATGTCTAAAATGAACTTGAATATTTCATAATTTGAAGGTACTTTTCATTTTAAAAAGGACAGAAAATTTAGTTTTTCATTTTTTACATCATATAAGTCTATTTGTTTTCTCCTATAATTAAAAAATAATAAAATAAATAATTCCCAAAAAGGAGAATTAATAGCTTTCAGAGAATGATTTAAAAAATTTTTACATGAGATATAATTTATAAGTCAATATAAAACATTAAATTTTATATTACATTACATTTAGTCAATATAAAACATTACATTTTATATTTATTATAAGAATTTTTAAAACCATATTTCACATTGCTTGTAAAATTATATTTTTCTCTCTTCTCCCACTGAAAAATTTTCAAAAGAAATTTTTCTTGGTTTTTCAAAAATGTTTTATTTACTCTTGAAGCAATTCCTATACTTTTATGCTTTATATTAAACTTTGGAACCTTATACACAGCTGCTTTATACTAAACTAAGGATTTTTCAAACTTTAAATTCGGATATTTCGGAGAATCTTTGTTTAACTTCAAAGGAAGAACGTTTTCTTTAAAATAAAAAATCATATTGATTTGAAAAAATAAGGCTTTGTGAATGGTCAGGACAAATTTTTTACATTCAATTCAATATTATTCTATTATGTTTACATAAAAATATTAAATCATTAGTGCTGTGAAAATAGTCACTAATTTTTAATTTCAATTTGATTTTCTGCCATAAAATAATCGTTGATTTTATGTTTCTTTTTAAATAAAAGTTACTAGAAAAGAATTAAATACATAATTTATGAGGTCATGATGCAATTAATGATTTAAAAATTGTTATTGGTTATCAGGAAATTTTTTTGCCGAAAAAATGAAATGTATTTAGTAAATTACAAAGAAATTAAGTGCATTTTATATCTCTAATGTCGAAATATTATGTAGGAGATCAAAATGAAACTATATTTTCAGAGGAACACGAAAGCGGCGAATCAAATCTCAATCTAATTTCAATTTTCTCATCTACAAATACTTTATTTATAAAGAAGCATTTTTAAAAATATCTGCTACCTTTCAGTGTGTTTCAAATTGAAAATGCTTCATTGTTAGAAAAAATAAGCTTTACAATTTCTACATATAATATCAAATTATTCCGTAATACATTGTTCTGCAATAATTATAATGTTGACCACTGTGTCATTTACTTATTATTTTCATTCAATATTATTGTTTGTTCCCAAAACATTATGTAATGTGAGGAAATATGTATGAATAATTAAAAAAACTAAATTGTCAACAAACCGTTTCTTATTTTTATTGATAGTTTTGTTGATTCTGTTCCAATTTGATTGAAATTTTCGATACTGTACAAAAGCAGATTTGAGTGTGTGCGCACGCACACACACACACGTAACATATGTACATTCATTTACAATTATTTGTGTTATAATTTGTACAATAACATACAATCATAGCATATAATAAAAGACTAGAAGAAATTAATTTTTCATAATCTATTAAAATAATCGAATGGCTACCAATCTAAAAACAAATATATTACCATGAAATATTAACTTGAAGATGTGAAGAATAAACAGGAATTTTACAAACCTACTAGTGTTAAAATAATTGTTAAATATGTTATTCAAATGATTTTAATTTAAATTCATTTAACTGAAAATGTTTTAAGTGTCTTTCTAAACAGTTAATTAACATAAAATATATTCGAATAAAAAAAAGGAATATTAAGTAAAATAACACACTTACATGTGCTGATATAAATTATTGATTGAGTAATGAAAGCTTTTCACAAATTAAAAAATTACTTTAACTTTTTTACAATTAATTCCCTAAAATTTAATTACTAATAGGAATAAAGAATTAATAATCTCAATAATATATGTCAATATTTTAGCATTGTGTGGGTGTGTCAATACAAGATAAATGAAACTTAATTTTATTGATCTTTCACAATTTTTTTTAAATATGTAGTGGACACCAAATATACAGAATTATGAAATTATATAAATAAATTACATATATAAACATAAAAAAGCATTTGTCAGAAAAATATCATGATTTTGTGTATAATTGAAAATATTAAACATAAAAAGTTTTCATCTTTAAATGTATTTAAATTTCATTTAAAATGAAAATGTAAGTTTACATTTCTTAACTTTAATTTCAATTTCAAACTTATAATACAGAAATAAGGACACCATTACTTGTGTACTATTTTTACTATATGATTTATTTTATCATAGCTTATTCACAACTTTAGATGAACACCAATTATGTTGTACCTTCATATTATGAGGTTCAAAAATGACATGCATGTTACGATTCTTTTTTTAAATAAAATGCTTAAAACATCTATTTCTGTAAGCGCAGTAATTCTATCTACTTTTAAGAACATTTATCACACATTTTGTCATTATATTCAGTTAGGCTCATGCTTTATTAGTTTTTATTTACAAAGTTATTGTTTTCGTTAAAATGAAAAAATAATAAGTTTTATATTCAGTTTAAATTTTGACTGATGATAATTTTCAAAATCATAAAAATCATAACTTATACTTATTGTGACATAAATCATTTTAATTTTTGATGTATAACACAAAAGATGTTTCTTCTTGGTATCGTTCCAAGAAAATATAACGGATTATGCAGTTTCATATTCCTTTCAAAATAAATAAACAAGTAAATAAATAAAATAAAAAATAAATAAATTTGTTTTCCCTTCAAAAAATATTTATTAAATTTTTTTTCGTTAAATATCGGGCTTTGTTACGTTCACTTAGAATTTGAACACGTGATCTTCAATCGCATGCTATCAGCATTTTTGTTTTTTCTTTTAGATACTTAGATTCTAAGTATTCTAAGATTGTACTTAGATTCTAAGTATAATTTTGAATTCCATGCTAATATAAAAACAAACGCTTCCAAAAGTATGAACAATAAATAATGATATGTTTGATGCGTTGTACAATTTATATTGAAGTGTCGGTATTTCTTTTTTTTAGTTGACAATGCGAGATAAACAAACAAAAAAATGTTTGGCGAGATAACGAAGTGTTTTCTAAGTCTTTTTGAGAACTGCATGTAATGACAACTCATCAAGGTTAAACGCGCGTTTATTTTTAAACACAGAGGGCGTAGACACTTATAAAATAAAGAGTCAAATAATCCTGTAATTAAATAACATGTAAATAATTTATGAAGCCTTCAAAACTGACGACTGCTTAAGCACACATCATGACTTCCTGATTGATCCACGAAAGGTCCCAATTGTGTTCACAAATTAGAGATGCGTATGCACTTGTTGTAGAGATGCGGGTTGCTGCCACTGAGAGATTCGGTGACAGTCTGGAAAGCGACCACCCCGTTGGCGGTGCTTTGGCGGGCAGCGGCGAACTTTCTTTTCTCCAGAGGGTTGATCTTCTCTTCCTTCCACTTGCAGCAGCGGAACACGCTCTTGAACCCTTGTCTGAACCTGACAACAAAACACAACTCAATCACAAAAGGAAACAAAATGGGCTGAAAGGAAAATGTTCATAACATTGTCACAAAATAAGAATCATCATCATTTAAATCAAGCACATCAAGTGTACATAGAATGCAACCCAACAAGACCTCTTAATCTTTTTTAAATATCAAACTTTGATAATTGTGGATGGAAAATGTTTAGATAGTAACATCATTATAAAACGCATGTTTTATAAAAGTTTTTATTATTGAAGACATATGTCTCATAGCTTAACATAAAGATTAGTACCTCTCATATTTTTACATATTTATCCATGTTGTTGATTAAGAAAGTTTTGTAATAAGAATGATATCTTAAACAATATAATAAATAGATGAATAAATATGTCAATGAATGAGTGAGAAAATCCTAGTTTTATTAGGCTAAACGCCTTTTGAAAGAAAATCCTATAATAAACAATTTCATCAATAAAAAGAGTAGTTTATTCAGACTTTTGAAAATGGAACAGCTCTAATATTTAAATTTTTATGAAAATTATTTACAGTATAAAACTAGAACAAATAAATTAAATAAATATGGAAAAAATATTATTACCTAATGACAAACGGGGACATAAACAGGTCATTCAATTCATAGCATACATTAATGCATTTTGTAAAGATTTGGAAAATTCATATTTAAAATTATACATTGTGACTCATTCTTACATCAATTTAAATAGATACATATTAAAAAATATAAGCTTCCAAAGGTTTTTCAAAATAATGTCCGTTTCCATAGCATCTGGAAGCTGAATTTTGATAATTGGGTCAGAACGTGTCTAGTCTTCGTTTCTCATTTCGGTAATCTTTTGAAAGCATGGAATGTCAATGCCGCTATTGCAATGAAGCTAAAGTTATGCATATCCCTTATTAAAACTATTTTTGTTATGTTTCCATGATGTTTTCCCGCACAAAACTGCAGTTATCTTTTTTTTTTCTTCCAAAAATGGACTTTTCAAGCGAGATTTCTTTCTTTTTGTAAATCGTTTATGCGTTTTCTTTAAGTAAATTTTGATTTTGCAATCAATATAAAACCTGTTTTATGCACATGTTATTCAAATTTAGTCTTTTTACATTTATTCATTTGCAAATCAGATGTAAAAAACCGGTTGTTCTTTAACTTTTGGAGGTCAATGTATTATGATACTGATTATGACAAAATGGGGAAATCCACATTCGCTTTAGAAGAAAAGATGTAATTTCAAATAATTTTAGAATGCCATCAACATATTTAATCAGTATTTCTGCTTTATAAAAAATTTGTCATTGTAGCAATTTGGTACTTTTTAACTTTTCTTTCTTAGGAGACTTCAGTACTTATTTAAAACTCCTCTGAATGGTAACATGTGGTGGTTAACTAGAGAATTTCACAAAACAAATTTTAATTAAGTATTTAAATTTTTCGATTTTATGTATAGATGTGCATACAATCATGAGAGAACGTAGAACAACTTCAATTATAAGGAAACAGGCATCCTTTAAATTACTAAAGCAATAAATCAAGGGAAGAAACAATGGTATGTTATCATACCTGCTGTTCATCCAACAATAAATGAATGGATTGTAACAAGCATTTGACATGGCAAGCCAGTAAATAGACAAGTAAATAGGTTGCACGTAAGCCTCACTGATAATGTGCGGAACATGATGGGCGACCAGGAAATAGACGTGATAGGGCAACCAGCAAACAGCGAAGATGACTACGACGACAATCATCATTTTCACGATCTGAAAAAAAAAAATGTTTGGGAACAAAAATTCATGCATGTATATATATATATATATATATATATATATATATATATATATATATATATATATATATATATATATATATATATATATATATATATATATATATGTATATATATATATGTATTACATAATCATAAATATATTTATTTGAAGTATGCTAAATTTATGTTCCTGAACTACATGCTAACTTTTTATAATGATAGTTATACTAATTTTTTTAATTATGTGTGTGTGCCATTGTAGGAAATAAATTATTTTATCTTATTTATTTTGCGTTTATTTTTTCACCATGAATTTCTCGTACTGATTTTTTTTTCCTTCTCCTAGTAAATGAATTCTAAGAGTAGCATATGTTGCTAATTTAACGTGCTAAAATGGAAAATTGGGAAGTACTCCAAGGGGAATTTTTTGTAGAATAGTAGAAATAGGAATATTTTTACTCATTTGAGAAAAGCCTAGTTACATTTTGGTACTTAATTCTATGTAATTTGTAGTCATTTATGTGAAACATTTCAAATGAACAAAATTTTATTAGTATTTTATAGATTCAATCTAACTATGATTGTTTACTCTCTAAAAATAATAAACATTTAGGAAACAATTAATATATTATTATATGAATTGTTTCTTGAAAGTTCATTTCACGCTTTCTTTCAAGTTATAAGCACACAGTATAAACATTTTCTATTTTTAAAGTATTAATTATAATTAAGTAAGTATAAGCTTTTTATGAATGCAAAGTTATATGTCAGATGATGAGTAATAAAAATCAGTAGAAAAATAACTAGAAAAATATTTACTTTTGTTTCCATATGGTTATTTTTCATAAATAAATACAATTAACTATTAATTGGTTTCATTGTCAGTCAGTGTTGTATTCTATCGTCAAATCTAGCATCGTCGTATTCTGTAAAAGTATATCTGGGACAAGTAATTTCATTTGACGTCTCAAAGACATACTGCGTTAATAAAAAAGTTTTTTCGTTTTATTACTGTTATTATAAACAATTTCTTGAAATTCATCTTTTCAACTGTAATGCACTTTTCACTGATATGTGTTTTTTTTCTTTGTCCAATGCTGGAAGCATGTCTTAAAGACTTATTTGTGAAAACCCATTCAAGGTTTGTAGTGTAGCGTGGATGATTACATGTATAAACTCAAAACTTCGATGACGCATGCTATCCTTCCATTAAATAAAACTCCTGCTCTTGATCAAGAGGATTCAACTTTATAGTATGATTGCATTTTTTAAGTAGCAGTAAAGCATTTTCAAAGTAAAGCACTGTTTGATAGTGTGACATGATGTTACCTCAATGTTATGCATGCTTTTTTCTATGAATGAACAATGCAAATATCTTTGGTTAACAAACGACAACTCCGTGGTAATTGAATTAAATATTATAGATTAGTTTGATTATGATGTGAGATCATTTCTTTTTTGCTTTACTTCTTAAGTTTGTTACTTCTTTATACTTGATTGTACATTTGCTAAAAAACATAACATATATTTTCATATCAATATATATATATATATATATATATATATATATATATATATATATATATATATATATATATATATATATATATATATATATATATTTCTACAGGATTCACTAAGATACTGTATTCCCACGATACAACAAGAATTCCTTTGCTGCCTTTGGAATATTTTTTTTACACCTAGATATGAGATTCATAACAAAAATTGAGAAATTTTCCAATTTATTTAAGTAAATTGCATCAAAATATGTTTCATTATTCTCATGCAGTGAAAATAAGCAAATTACTTGAACGGAAATGCCTTTTATCTTTAATCGAGGTGGCCCACGAATCATATATAAAAACTTTTTAAAGTGAGATTTATACAACAGACTTAAGATACATTATATATATATATATATATACTGGCAGTTTTTACAAAAATGTATATTTCCAACAAAATCTTCTCTGCGTACATTAAATTTTTTCTCTGAAATAAATGTGCGTGTACGTTTCTTACAGATTTCTTTCCATTTAAAAAATGCTTTAAAAATCATCTGTGTTCTTCATTCTTTAATGTATTCTAAAATGCACTTCGTATATATGAATGACTCAAGAAAATGCGGTCCCACATTTAAACCTGACTGCAACAATTTAAAAACATCTTTTTTCTCCATTTGTAAAACTTTACAGCTGTTTATCTAACATGTTCTTTTCCATTTGTGTCTTCCATTAAGATGGTAGCATCTGCATGTTCACGAAAAAAATATAATTAAAATTTTTATTTTTGATAGCGAATTTTTTTCCTACTCTAAAGTATTTATTATAAAAACGGAATTGAATTTTAGTTAACAATAAAATATACAATTGTTGTTAAAAACAAGAGACTCGTGATTTTACTGGAACAGAGTATTCCCTACCTTTGGACGAGCCAATTATAGAGACATGAAACCTTAAAAAAAAAGACAACAGTTCACCAAATCCTCCTACAACGGAAACGTTGTCTGACGTTATTTATAAAAATATACATATATTTAGTCAAGAATATTTTAACAGATCAAAATAAACTTCTTATAATTTTCCAACTATCGTACGATAAGTATTTAATTGCAATAAAATTAATACATTAAAATCACTGTTTTATAAATGTTTATAATTGTTTTAAGCAAATCATATTCATAAAATTGAGTACAATTTTTTCCTTTTTTCGCAAATGAAAAATTTTCAAAGTTTCCATGCATTGAACAAATATTTTGTTATTTTGACGAAATTTATCCTTTCAATGATTTTAATAATAGATAACTTTTTTTAACTAGTTAAAATATTTTAATTAAATTGGAAAAAAATAGAAATTGTTTAATTTTTTTTCTTTTTTTAAATTTTTAAGGAAATTTATACTTTTACCTTCGAAATATGATTTTTTGCTGATGATCACAGTAAAAATTTCTGATAACACAAAAACACTTATCTTTTAAAAAATTCCGTTTTTTCGTTTTTTTTCCCCAACTCAATCCCCCTTGTTTGAATTGAAACAAATTTCGAAAAAAATTAAAGCTGCTAAATTATTCTTTTGATTTAAGCACTTCGTTAAAATTATGCAAAAAAATTATTAAAAACAATAAAATTGGAAATTCCAATTTATATATACATATATATATCGAATATACAGTAACCTGTGTTGTAAATTTTTACCTCTATAGCCAACCAAACAAATTGTGTATTTTTTAACTTGTAATTTTAGAGGGATATCTTCTCATGTAACAAATAAGTAACAATGTTAGGGTATTTTTTTCTGAAATGTAAAGTATCAACTTAGGAATTGAGAATACTATTTAGGCATAAAATATTACAAATGAACTAATGATCTTAACAGGATTAGAAATCTGCCAACACCTTTTCGCTTTACCTACTTAGCTGACCGATTGGACATTATAACTCGTATTTGTAAGTAACCTAATATTTTAGTCTCAACAACTGGGAACGAATCGCATTTGCCATTACAGATACGCACAGATGGCTATCTTTTATGCTTTACAAACAAAGAGGCTTGAAAATATAATGAAAACAAGAAAGTTTTTACCATTTTCACGTTGCCATTGATTTTAGTGAGAATGAGTATGCAAATTAGCATATGACATGATTGGAACACCGGTAAGTTTAGAGTAGGAGTGTCAGTCGTTATAAAAGCAGGTCTACGTCGCACTTTCATTAATCGTAATTGGTACAGTAGCGAAAAGATCTGGAAAGAGTTGGTGTCGAAGGAGCTCGTTTGGAGTTATTTGCTTTACTTCAAAGTAAGCTTATCACCTTCTTCAAGTCGCCGAATATGACAAGCGTTTGAAGATAGTGCTTTGAATAAATTCAAGGCAAGGGATTTGTTTCACAAATTCAAGTCTAGAGATTTTCCCCAATTTGGTGAAGCTGGTGTCTGATGGACTAGTTATCAAGTGGTTCACTATCAGCTGTTACCAACAATCCAAATGGCCATTGTAAACCTGTACATCGATTTGGTTGGGAGACTTCGTGCCACCTTCCTTACTCATCTGACTTTGTACCATCAAGTTACTATCTTTTCCATTGCCTGGACAATCATCTTTATGGAAAATCTTTCACCAATGAAGAAGACTGCACGAAGCATTCACGGATTTCTTTGCATTCAAAACACTCGAGTTTTACTTTAAGGAGATTGCACAAATGGAGAAACGTTGTCAGAAGGTGCTTGATGCCGATGATGATTGCTTTGAGGACTAACAATAGACCACACATTCTCTAGGTCATATTCCTTTGGGTCATTAAAAGCGGAAAAAACTTTCTTGTTTACCTTGTAATTTCTAAGCCAGCATGATATTCAGTAGAAGCAATTTAAAGTTAGCTCCATAATGTAAAAATAAACAGTTATCGATCTTAACATGTATGTAATAATAAAGTAAAATCATTCTTTACTTCAGTGGCAATAAAAACCTATATAAGGTTGGGTTTTAAAGTACTTTTATAATATATGACGTGTAATATATATTGGTTTCATGAGGAGCAAAGGCAGTACCTGCAAGATTGATAATTATGATCCTCCATTGGAAATCGCCTGGCTTCAAGGTTATTACGTACTAATATGTTTCATAAGTAAAAAAATCCCTTGCTTGGGGGTATGTGGCAAATTGTTTTTTCTAAACCATAGTTTGACTTTGGTGAGAAGCATATTAAAATTATTGTATTAAATGACTCGCATCTACATCAAAAATAAATTGACTTGATCCCAAAGAGATTATCACTCAACATTCATTTTTTGCCTACGACAATCAAGTAGATTAACCTCAACAGCTTAAAGTATACTCTGAGGCATTTCAAACATCTATGCTAGGGGGATTGCTTCGAGCCCACGAACTGTTGGATTGATAAACATTGAACTACCAATTCGGCAAGTGGAAATTATAAAGTATTGAAATAATGTAATCTTACATAGTAATTAAAAATTATACTGGCCGTAAATTTGTTCATCTGGGTTTTAAATATTTATTTCCAAACAATTGTAAGTGCAAATTTAAATTATGTTTTATTGTACTAAGCTGCTATTAATTATTATAATTTTTTTAACAATTTTATAATGTAATAGTAATTGTTATTTTTTAATTTATGTTTTATGGCATCCTAACACAGTACAAAATTTCAAAATGAGAGAAATTTTTTAACTGTGAATTATATCATAAAGTGCACTAGTCTCATTAGTATATTAGCTATTTAACTATATTCCTGATATTGTATTTTCTACTGAAAATTTTTTAAGTTTCAGGAAATAACTCAAAACAATTTAAATTGTATTTTCTACTCAGATAGAAGTATTTTATCTTCCCACACTAATCTTTTTTAAATCCTTAAAACTAAATTAAAAAATAATAATTACTAATTATGTTTCAAAATATACTGTAATTTTTAAATTTTTTCAAGAAACAAAAAAACAAAATTAGATTTACAAGCTTACGTATGTCGTAAACTTAATTTTTTAAAAATAATTCTTAATGAAATCAGAAACTTTATATATTTTGACATTTTTTTTATTATGAAATCAAATTTTTATATAATGGTCTTCATTAAATACATTTCATTTTAAAATAGATTTTTATCTTGTGTGGTAGAATAGTTCCCTCTTATCACATATTTTATTGTTTGAAATAAATTAACTTCCGTATTCCAAGTAAAAATTGATTTTCTCCTTAATTTTAGGAATTAGATCATATGTTGTTAGTAAAGAACATTGTCTGTGATTCCGCATTAAAATGAAGTATGACTTAAAGTTCGGTACAGAGATTAAAACTTTCAGCTTCAAATTGTTCTACTTTAATAAATTAATTTCTTAATGAAAATCTAGTATTTGATTAAGTTTGTTACATTTCTCTCTTACGATTCACGAATGCGTGTCTATAAAAACCGCCCAGAAAGCAATTTGCTTTGATTAAGAGACCTCTCAACAGCTATTAGATTGTGTACTACGAAATGTCATCGTAGTACGAGCTGCAAATAAGGTCATTTCCTGAATAATGGTTCTACGATTTTGTAAGACCCATTTTCCTTTGCCATTAGTCATCGGATTTTGGTTGGTGGCGTTCAGTATAACTCTCATCAACCATCGATTTTCATTCTCAGCTTAGACTGGATTCCAACCAGTGCGAGTGGTAAAGGATAATCCACACTCTCGATATTCAAAACTGTAATTTATAAAGATATGATTCCTGTTAGTAAACCTTTCTTTTTTATTCGAAGCGTAACGTGATATGCAGTTCATATTCAAACCACATAAGGCAATTTAAAAATCGGAAATCTATTACATAAGTTATTGATATTGTGCTTCTGATGTTGTTTGTATCTACTGATGCTGTGTAAAAGTATCAATTTGTATATCGTAACTTCATCTTCCTTTCATATGTTTTGACTTTAATGAGATCATTTCTTAAAAATGTTGTTGTGTAAATGGTTTTTAGTGTAATATAATCAGAAATTTGTATCACTATTTAAAATGTATTTCTATATTTTTTAGCATAAGTCAATAATCGAAACTCAAAATACATGCAAGAATTCTATCGTGATCTTTTTTTTATTTCGTATCAAATAATTTTCACAAATGAAATATTTTAAGAAACCAATAAAATAACTGCAGTTTAAAAAAAATTAAGTAAAATATTCAAAACCTACATAGTATCATAAGATGTAAATCTTTTAAGCAAAATACAACTGTAATCAGCGTATTATTATACAGCCGAATACTTTTTATATGAAAATACCTATAAATACTTACAAATCAATAAAAAAAATTGGGCTGCCACAATTGGGTCTAAATTCCACTTTGCCTTCTAAATATTCTTACACATTCTAATTAAAAAATGTTTCTCGGGACATAGTTCTTAGGAATACAATACATAAATTAACTTTTAAAAATTAGATATGTTACCCCTATTTTGAAATGTGAGTGCAATTTACACAATGTTTAAAATATTAAAAAATTGGATGTTTTCCCGTTGAATATTTGGTATTTTACCAATCTTGTTATATCTTACACACACACACACACACACACACACACACACACACACACACACACACACACACACACACACACACACACACACACACACACACACACACACACACACACACACACACACACATATATATATATATATATATATTTATATATATACATATAAGTATATATATATAATTAACTATATAATTTATAGTTGTTAAATAGTCTAAATGGTTTTAAAAGTAAATTTAATACATTGTAGTGTTAAAAAAGAAAGATATGAAAGTGGTTCTCAGTATTGTCAATTTTATATGAAAGTTATGCACATGCTGTTTCGAAACCTTGAAAAAGTACTTCAGTAGATGTAAACTATACACACATATAAGAGTAAAAGGGAAGAAAAAGTGATAGTTTCCTCAATTGGAAATTGTGTTTGAATATCAATTGCTTGGGTTTTATGCCAAGTGAATTTATAAAAAAAACTAAATCATCAAGGACAAAAATTTAGTAGTGACTTACTTAAACGTTATATCAGATTGAATCTAATTACATTTGTAATGAATGCCAACTTAAATTTTTAATTTATATCAGGTTATTACATAATTGATTTATATTACAAATTGTTTAATTTTTTATACTTTTGAGAATATTGTTACCTTTCATTTTAAGAAAATAAAAATTTTGATGTGGAGCTTTCATATTGGAGTTGTGTCTATTACTTTGAAATAGTATTGATGACATTGGTTTGTTACAATTTTTGATATGCTCTTCAACAACTTTCTTCAATCTTACATGCATTCTTTAGAAAAGATGCTCGAAAAATTTTAGATTTCCATGCATATCAGAAATGAATAATAGTCCATTTTGCATGACTATTTCCCTCCTGATAAAAACGTTCTTCTTATGCTTTTAAATGTGCTAATCTGCAATTTGAATTTTGTGTCATATGTGTGTGTAAATTTAATGGAAATAGAATACAAATATGGAATATAAATTCAAGCAATTTTTGAATTTCTCATAATATAGAATATTTTTATCTACTCATCCTGTAGAAAATTACTTTATTTAACTGAATGTTAGCAGATACATACATTGTAGAATACACATAAGTATATATATATATATATATATATATATATATATATATATATATATATATATATATATATATATATATATAGTCAAACTCACTTTCCTCTTGGACTTGACGCTCTCTATCTGCTTCTGGGTGCTCTCCCCGATGCTCTGGCTGCCCCAAAGCTCCCTCCCCACCCTGAAGTAGGTGAAGGTCATGGAGGAGATGGGCAGCACGTATGTCACCACCAGGATCACCACATTGTATCTGAAAAAGTTTCATGAGTAAGACAGTTTCAATCATAAAAATTTTCACAAAAGCTATTGGGCCAAAATGAATTTATATAAACTAAATAAACTATTTTAAAAATCAATTAATAGACTTCCTGAAAGTTATTCACTGACTTGAGATATAATTCACTGTATTTTGTGAATAATTTTGTTTCAATTTTTTGAGAGGGATGGAGAGAGAGAGAAATTTCCTGCTTTCAAGTTTCCGTGTATTTGGAATGTTTCTAGTAAACATAATCGAAGACAGAAGATTATCGAGATATAATAAAGCATAATAGCTTCCCTCAACAACATATTTAAAGTATAGCAGTTTTGTTAGTATTTGTATCGCATTTAAATCTTTTCGAATGTATCGATCTATGTAAATATAGCACTATTAAAATCAAGGAATGAAATAGACTTCAAAAAACAAAAATAAAACGACGCGAAATTAATATTTCAAAACTTTGAGCTTGCATTATCGTTTAGAATAAAAATAACTCTTATTTCACTCGCGCTCACGTTGTCAGTTATTAAAACACCGTGTTTACATTATTTATTAGTAAATTATTTAGTTTAAGTAAATATTTTTGAAAGTATTAATGGAAGTAAATTGAAAGTAAATATTTTTGAAATTTTAATAAGTATTTTAATTAATAATATTTCAGTTCCTTCCGAGTAAAATTGCAAATATCGTGTAAGAAATTATTTAAAAAAGTAATGACGTCTTCCTCTCATTTCTATATTTTTATAACAATCAAATTAATAAATCTTGGTTTATATCATAAAAGAAAACTCTCAATAATGTTTTGAAATGTATTAGAGAATAGTTATTTCCTCCCATATCTTAATATTCTAAATTACTGCGGAAGACTTCTGCAAAGACACATCAAATAATATTTTGAATACGAATTATATATTCTGAACAAGAATGTTAACTATAAATTTGCAAGTTAATTGAAAGTAAATTATATATAAACGTTTAAAATATTTATTATATGTATGTATGTGTGTGTGAGCCAAATACACAAAGAGGACGGTAATCTGTTTTTAAATGTGTCAGAGTAGCTTCAAGAGAAAAAAGAAATAGAGATTTTCAAAGCAGTTGTTAAGGCATTGAGTTTGTTCATATCAATTTCTCAAGCAAATGAAGAATACATTATGTAAAATTTCATTTACTGAAACTGCTAATAATATTGAATTTTGTCTTGTTGTGAATAATGGATTGTTCAATTTCCAGTTAAAAGTGAGATAAATCAAGTATCGATATTCATAAATGATTTTCAGAAAATCATATGTGAAATTTGAATTGTTATTGAACATTTTTAAAATGAATTGTTGTACAATATTGAGAAAAAAGTTTAATATAGGGTACTCCCTGATTACATGATGATTTTTTTATGCCAAGATAGGCGCTAAGAGTAGACTAAGAAGAGAACCGCTACACAAAAGCTAAACAAAGATAGTGTTACAAGTGTTACCAGAAATTAAATTTCATCTCAAAGATGTATTGCTCAACTATTATGCAAACCAAGGGGTACTCGATTTTACATTAGAGCCGAAGATTGTATAATTGTTTATTTTCTTAAGCAATACTCAACAGAATTTTAACTGGAGTATATAAAATAGATGTCTCATTATATATATATATATTTATATGTAATAAAATAGATATTGTTATGCTTATATATTTGAAAATAAAGATAAATAAACTGTATTTTATGGGAGCCAAAAGTTGATAAGTTAACATACTTGCAACTACAAACTAATTTAAACATGAAATTTTTTTCTCTTTATTTAGATCAAATTATGTGGTCTTCCAGATTTGCAATCAATAGTTTTATGTCAAAACTTGCAAAGCAAACTTTTCTATTCATACTAATAAAAAGTTGTCAAAAATTAACTATTATTCTCGTAATTCGTTCCTGATATTTTTGTGCAATGGGTTAAAAGATAGCAATTGGTTAAAGAGAACATATTCATTCAAAATCCCATGACAAATCCCACAACATTTATTATTTGCATTGATTTTACAAAAACAATTGTTTGGTGAGGGAAAACATGATTTTTCAAAAGTTTATTTCCTTGGGACTTGAAATTCTTATACTGAAAGAAGAAAAACATTTTAAGTAAAAGAGCCTTAACTGTTAAAGTAATTTGAATATATAGAGAGAAGTAAATCGTAATATTGACAAATGAACATCTGGAATATGTAATATAAGTATCAAATATATAGGCATGTATATTTATAAGTAGCCTAATAAACAAAACAAGACCAAGATCATATATTAAATAAAAGAAAAGAATATTGTGGTTGTAAGTTGATTTAACATTTGGAGTATCGTTTGATTAATACTTTATTGACATATGTAACAGGCTATAGTAAATAAAAATGACATTTGTTTGACAGAAAAGATGCGTTTTATTGAACATTTAAGTAAAAAAAGATAAAACGTAATTTGGAAATATGACTAAAAGTAACAAAAAGCTTTTTCCATGAAAAAAAACTATTTTCAGTTATGTCTGTGGTTTTCTGAGACTGCCAACAACATTGCACTGTTTTGAGATTTTTAGTCAATGGAGATGTTGATGTAAAGCTGGAGTATTATTTTACACTCATCCAGAAGAGCTCTTTAAACTTCTAGGAGAGTTTGCAAGTACGTCTAATAAATAATCTGTCTCTAAAGTCCTGAGTATGCTGTATTAATTTCTGAATAATACGACAGCCATTTCACTCGTATGACTCCTTCCTCCAAAATAAAATCATTCTCCATGATAGCATAATGTTACCTGCAATTGTTGTATATTTACAGGAATCATCTCTAATTGTTTCAGAGTAAAGAACTTAAATATTCTGAGGATTTAATTTCTACTTCGTTGACTAATCAGAGCTCAATTTCAAAAGATATGGAAATCAGTGCAACCACCAGCCGAAAATTCCAACAAAAACCATCACTTCCTCGCGGCCAAATCTAAAAGTTTTATACACAAGCACAAGATTGTGTGTTTCTCGTGCCACGTTTTCTTCAGATGAAAATCAAGATGAAGAAGAAAACGAGCTTCATCAGAGAAAATAATATTGTGCCATTCGTTTCTCCTCCACTTCACATTCTCTGTTTCCCACACCCTATATGCAAGACGGTATCTTTTTTAATGACACATACCTTTGGTCCCCGAGAATACAACCCTTAAGAGGGAAAATGGTGTCGAACAGTTTGCGTTGAAACTCTGGTACTTACTGAACGAAAGTGTTTTTGACAAGATGCGTAGAATTCATACTTCAGTATCTCCGAGCCATTAAAATAATAATGGTTAAATAGCGTACTTAACTGGATATTGTTACCCGTATACGACCTTGTTCTGATCTGTAGCCTGCATTTCTAATCTCCAGATTATCGTTCCAGATCATGAAAAGAATACTTTATGAAAAATTATATGGTGTCTGCTATTTTGGATTCTTTTTGGCTCTCCTCTTAGTGGTCAACTATTTTTGAAGCTACTGATTCTTTTAAATGAATTTGTTAAAACATTAACTCATTGAAAAAACGTGATTACTGAATATCGGTCATTTTTCCGATTTGTCTAACATTATGTTGAAAGCTAAATTTCTTTCACTACCACTAAAGAGTTGTCTTCGAAGCCAAACTTAACGTTGCATACTAATAAATTATACTTGATAAATTATACATAAAAATGTGAAAAAAATGCATTTGTGACTCTCTTTTGCCGCTGCATGAAAAAAAATATTTGCTTGTACTTTTATTTTATTTTTTTATTGTTTAATTATTTTTATTGTTAAAAATTCTTTTATTTGTTTAGAACAGTTTAGATATGGTTGTAGTTCAGAGGAAGATTATGATAAAAAATTATCATGTTTCATCTTTAGGAAATAATTAATAATAAATGTGAACAATTGTAAGAGCATTTCTTTGTTAACAACCAGCTCATGGGAAACATAAAGGAAAATATTTGAAAATAGTTTCGATTGCAAATAAGTTTGAGATTATTAAGTGAAGCTTTTCACAGTAAATACACCGAATATACACTGCTGTAAAATTGCTAAGGACGGATAACACTATCATCCATAGCAACCACAAAATGAAAGGAAGCAAAATGTGGAAAATTAGAATAAGTGCGGGATATAGTAAGAAGAAGTATGCGTATGCAAATTTTTTTCCCACGTCTGTTCATCATGTGATAGCACTCATAAGAGCATTAAAGGTTTTGACGCGTGTGGACAGTTGTTGTTTCAATCCAAAGTTTTACAGGAAAGATTTAATAGACGAACTTGAAATTTTTGGCATGTCTTCCCAACATAACTTATATGATTTTATGTGTTGTCGAATTATTGGAAAGACCGAAGAAGGGCGAAAAATAACAGATGTTGCCAGGGAGTTCGACATCGCTCACAGGGTTGTTTCACGGCTGTCGAAGTCATTTTAAACTACTGGAATGTGTAGTTGGCACGGGGGAGGTCGTGTTAGAAGTACGACGCCTGCAGAAGAGAGATATATCGTCCTATCAGCAAAAAGGAACAGGCACACCACAGCTCAGCTGGTGGCAAATCAGTTTCTTGCTGCCTCAGGAAAGAGATCTCCCGAAAAACTGTTCCCAGACATTTGAGGGGAAGGGGACTACGCCCGCAGACCTGTTGTGTGTGTCCAGTTGACCAGACAGCATCGTACTGCCCGTTTGCAATTGTGTCGTAAGAATCGCTATTAGACTCAACAGGACTGGGCATGCGTACTATTCTTAGATGAGAGTAGGTTCAGTCTGTCATCGGATTGTAGATGCCCACTAATCTGGCGCGAGACTGGTACTGCTTATCGTACAGAAAGTATCCAGGAAAGGGACCGATATCCGACATGCAGTGTCATGGTATGGGCCGGAGTCATGATCAATAGCCGCACGCCCCTACATGTGATTGCGAATGGGACTATGACGGGCCAATGATACATTACTGAACTTCTACTTTCTCCTGTTCGTCTTTTCCGTGGTGCTGTCGGTGATAAATTTGTTTTTATGGACGACAATGCAACATGTCATCGAACACTTGCTGTTCAGGATTGTCTAGATAGCGAGGGTATTCAACGCCTCGTATGGCCAACACGTTCTCCAGAGCTAAACCCCATTGAAAATGTGTGGAATGCTTTGGGGAGGCAAGTTGCTGGTCGAAACCATCCTCCGACAAACAAGAACACCCTCATCCGTGCACTCACAGAGGAATGGGATAAAGTACCACAACAGCTGCTGGATAATGTTATGCAAAATATGATGGATAATGTTATGCGGGAATGTTGCGTCACACTCCACGGTGGACATATCCGGTACTGATACCTTTCTTCAAGGTGCCTGCTGACTTTTATTTGCATTGTTCCTTTTTTCCGTATACAACATCAAATGAACATTTTTCAGGTGTTTCACAGCTTTTGTTCTTTCCAGAACAATAAATATTCTCTATTCTAATGTCTGAACAGTGCGGCAACTATATTTTATCTTACTAGGCCTCATGTCTCTCTTAATGTTTTGCTACATTGCAATTTGTGATCCGTCCTTAGCAATTATACAGCAGTGTAATTCAAGAACGTAATACAGATAAATGTGTAAATTTTATATACTGATAAAAAATATTTCAAATTTTAATCAAATTCATGAGCAAGAAAAAACTATAATATCCCAACTTTAAATAAAGAATGAACCAGACGCACAGCAACCATAAGAACTAGTATATTTATGCATAAAATATTTAAATATATAAATTGTTATGTATTCCTAAAACAATACGGTACAGGTAAAAAAAAAAAAAAGAGCTTCATTCGTTGTTATCGTCATTCGAAGGCATCTTATTACAATCTACTTAAAATACCAAACTCAAACTATTTTTAAAAAACCATATTAAAATTATTGTAAATAAAATAAGCTTATTTGCAATTATTTGTATAGACAGGATTTTTATTCAATACAATATAATGCAAATTTTAAGACCCTTATAAGAGAACGATTGAAATTTTTTGCTGCGTCCAATTAAGCAGATAAATATTCGGTATCAAACAGTTGTGACACACAAGCCATATTATGATCCAGAAATCATCAAATGAAATGATTCTAGTATAAACGTTTTAATAAATCAAATGTCAATAATTAATCTAATACATATAAGATAAGAATTATCTTTTCCCTTCGAGTGATCTCATAATATGGAAAATTTTCGTTTTAACAAACAAAATTTCAAAATTTTAAAAAATATTTTTTTTTATATAATTTTATCTTTGACATATCCACACACACACACACACATATATAACACACACACACACATATATATATATATATATTAAGAGAATAAAAATATAATTTACGAATGTGTTAGAATCCAAAGTATAATAAATTAATTGTAAGAATAAAATTTTCTTTGCTATTTGTAGTCTATCATCATTATTTTAAGTAAGTAACTTTTTGTTTTTTCTTTAAACTTTCCTACCAGAAATATTTCATTTAGGAATTTTTTCTTTCTTGTCACTTCTAGAGAAATGTTTCATGTATCAAATACGTCGAAAGGTAAAAAGAAATCTTTTCGAGAAAAATGAATGTTTTAAAAATATCCCCGTATCTTTTCCTAACTTAAACCACAAGTAGTGCACAGGAATACGTTGGGTTTCCGTGAATTGAGACTAATTATTCGCCACTTTTGTTAATGAGTTTAAAGATTAATGAGTTCGGGTCAGTAATAATTACTCTTCCTGCGGTGACTGCAGCTTTATTGAGGAAGACTTCGTTTCATTGGAAGTCACGTCACGATCACTTTAAATTTATATAAAATTAACATTATTAGATGACGATATTTAGAGAACGTATGTAAAATGCTTTTACTTGATTAGAAGAGTGGACTCAGAGATATAACGAGTTATTCCTTTATTTTATTTCGATGGTCGTTATACCAATAAGAATAACATTAAAATGATGAGAATTCTCATCTTCATAACGGAAAAAATTTATGTTTTGAAACTAAAATTTTTTTATAATTAAAATATATATAATTTCCAAATTAAATATTATATCAGGCAAAATAAAGAGAGATTCCGAAGTAAAATACTTTTATTAATTTAAAAACTTATACTTTAAACAATATTAGTTTAATTATTGTGTTTTTATAGCATACTGCTAGTAACACTTGTTTTATTTTATTGAAATTCTTAAATCATTCTCAAGATACACATTTATTTGCAAAATGTAAATAGCAGTTTAAATATAACTCATTCATTGTTTTTGAATCCTAACTTAAGCAAATATTTATTTAAACTTTTAATTATTCATTTATCCATTCATATTTCACAGTTTATGTTATATTGAATTTCTAAGTAAAATAATAAATAAATAATTTTTTCAATTTTGAAAACACATGATTGTATACAGATGATTAATAAGCTTAGAAATTTAAAAAAATTGCAAATAATTATATTTAGATTACAACTGTGTAAAGTTTGTTTATTGAAAAAAGATTTTTTTCCTATTACATATTCTTGTTTTTCATCATTTATTACTAAGAATAAAATGCAAGTTATAAATAAATGAGTAATGTGGATAAAATAATATGAGGTATATTGTTTTCATATAATTATGAAATTATCAATTATTCATTGATTTTCTAATATATAGCCTCATTATATATAATATAATTTGATTGATGTGATTTGATAAATATATATAATGGGATTTTTTAAATCTAAACAGTAATTAATTTATTATGTCAAGTATTCTTATACTTACATTTGCTCATTTAAACACTATATAGTGGTTAACAAATATATATATATATATATATATATATATATATATATATATATATATATATATATATATATGTGTGTGTGTGTGTGTGTGTGTATGTGTGTGTGTGTGTGTGTGTGTGTGTGTATGTGTGTGTGTGTGTATGTGTGTGTATGTGTGTGTGTGTGTGTGTGTGTGTGTATGTGTGTGTGTGTGTGTGTGTGTATGTGTGTGTGCGTGTGTGTGTCGTGAGAGAGACCTACACGAATTTTTCAGTTGGTGCACCATATATTTTGTACCAGTCGACCAATAGCTGAGTGGTTAGCGTTCCTGACTCCTAAGCTGGGGGTCTCGGGTTCGAATCCCGATTCGAGCACCGATGTTACTTTCTTTCTCTCTTCTCTTTGTGTTTCTCTGTTCTTTCTTCTGAGATGATGCATGAATGTGGCTCACCCTATAATCGGGTTTGTGGTGATATGGCGTGGGCAACGCTACTTGCCTCCGTGACTTGGTTCACAGGTGCCCACTGGGTAACGACAAATGAGTAGGAATTCCTGGCCTTGTTGTGGCTTAGGTTTCGTCACCCAAGTGCCCGCCGTTGGAAAAAAATATTTTGTTCCACACATTTATAAGTTATTTCATTGAAATGCAGAAAAATTATACTACAAATATTTCTTCTTTCCTCGAATTTAAATTTGCCAAGTTAAAATAAATTATATTTTGAATATTTTATTTAGAAATTTTAAATAAGATGTATTTTTAATTAAAGTGATATGTAATCGGGAGGACTTAAATAGTATTTATAGCTTTTTGTTTGTGTAAAATAATTATTCTGACTCTGATAATTTGAGTTTTAAAGGAAAGCATTCTATACTTTTTCTTATTGTATAATGTTGAGATTGTAGTAGGAACTATGCATTTTGTAAGCATCATTCAGAAAATAAAGATATGTGAAGCATGTAATTTTTGTTTTCCAAAGACCTCAGGAATCTTCAAAATATCATAAATAAGAAAAGGACTGTTAAGAAGTCAATTCTGTTTAAATTTACATAGCTCAATGTGTGATCTGGAAAGGCCAGGACGGAGTTGAAGTTGGTGTCCTATATAATTTATATCACAAATTTATAAGTTAAAAGCATAACGCCACAAGATGTCTTATGATAACGTAACCAAAGGTAATGATAATCTAAGAGATGAAAAAAATTGGATGGCATTCGTCCGTTTTGAAGATTGTTAGTAGGCCTAACAGATGCACCTGAGTGAATGAAACATCTCAATGATTCACCTTGACAAATGCGCATTCAGAAATGCGTCATCAGCTGTTTACAGAGGTTTGTGTTGAAACTTCTAAGTTCTTACCACCAGTGTTATGAGAGTCTGTTTATGGACACTCGTGGAATTATTTTGCAGTTAGTTTAAGACTCCGTTTCAATATTTTTATAAATGATATTACTTTTTTTATCGCTTAATTTTCTAAATTTTCATTTTAAAATTTGTACGAAAAGGAATATTTAAGCTTAAAATTGTTTTCAAAAGCTATAAATTAACTTCTACATTTTCTGGTAAAAAACGAGAATGTAGTTAATTACACTCAGTTTGAGGGAATGAGTTGTTTTCTTTTAAAACGCTTTCACTTTTGAGAGTGTTTCTTAAGAACTCGTTTTCCTACAAAGGATGATAGAATTTGGAATACTTTTAATCATACTGCGTTTAATTAATATTTTTAAAAAAGTATATGTATTTAAAATAAACAATTACATTAATATATTTCAAAATGAAAAACTGTATTTTTAATTATTATAAAAAACAGAGAAAGAGAGAGAGAGAGAGGAGAGAGAGAGAGAGAGTTACATATATTTTTTTAATCATTTAGTCTTTTATTAAATTATATTTTTTGATTACCATGAAAACATTTAACTGGTTCTCTTTTTTAATATGTGAATCAAATTAACAATACTTTAAATGAATATGTGATTCAAATCAAAATTTTTAACGTCACCTCTTGAATAACTTATAAAATATTCTCTTATAGTATTTAATGTAAGTTAAAAGAGGAAATGTTAAGAATTTTTTTAGTAGCATGGATTCGAAAGCATTAATAAAATTGAGGGTAGGGTTATAAGCTATGCTGACTAATAGTCATCTGAATAAAATATATTAATTGAAAGAAATTTTTAAGATTTTAATGGGAAAAGATACTTAATTTTTTGAAAGTAAACTTAACTAATTTCTCAGCCAAATTATTGTAGTGATTTTAAACGTAAATAACCTTCTGACCTTTATAATTTCTAAAAATAAGCATTGTAACAAGGGAGTAACTTCACACTAAGAAAGCAATTAGCGAGAAAATTTTTCGTTTTGCCCATCTCGAGGGAATAGCTGAGTTTGAGTCCTTATTGTTCAGCATTACACATTTTACTCTACTGAATTAAGAACAACAATATTCTAGTTTTTAGTTCACACAGAAATTGCAATTTTATTCTAGAGTCTCACTGCAAAAAAATACTAATGGATTTCTCAATGATTTTTTATACTTTTCCACCGTTTTGATAAAAAATTGAATATCAATCAATATTGTTATATTTAACACAAACTATATTAATCAATTGAGTATAAGATATTTAAGGATGCATTCTAAATATCATCATCTGCTCCAGTTTCAACATTAATGTGGAGTTAAAAATAAAAGAATACATAATTTCTTTAAAAGTTCATATCATCCTAACTAAAAACCTTTCTTTGTGTAATTTCTCTTTGAATACAAATTTATGAAAAAATATTTTGCAATCAGAAGGATTTTGAAGCAAAAACACAAATATGTTTTACGTAATTTTTGATAAGATATGCTTTTTATTTTATTTTATTAAAAAAGTTAATATTTTAAAATTAGTTTTAATATTTTAACTTAAAAATATATCTTTGAAGTATTATAAAATAGATATTAAAAAAATCTTACGATTTCTCAATAAAATTTTACATTTTTTAAAAGCAACGGAGGGGAAAATGCAAAAAAAAGTATTTATGTTTAACAGTACGTATTTCTAAATCTTATTGATTGAAAATTATGTAAAAAAAATGGCACAGTTCATTTAAAACTTAAAAGAGCTAATATTTAAAATGCTATTCATTTAGTATTTTGATTTAAGTTAAATTGGAGGAAATAGTCGTTTGATAAAATAATAAAATTTTTATGAATTTTCAGAATTAATAATTCAGAAGAGATATTATTTTTTTTATCATTATTTGATTCTTTACAATAGTATTAATAATTATTTATTACTCATAAAAATTATTTAATATCCTATACTGACATAAGCAGAAACGAAAGTACTTAAATTTCAAAGTAACATAAATATTCTATTTAAAATGTAAAAGTTGCACAGAAATTAAGAATGTTATTAGTAGACATAATAAATGGCAAATAATTATAATATTTTTAAGAAAAAATGAGATATGTTTGATAATTTTAATCTTTAACACACTAATAGGCCCTTGAAAAGGAATTGCCTTAAGGAATATTTTTGCATTACAATTTTATAGAATCAAAAGTAAGAATATGTTATGTGCCAGCTAATATAGCAACATGAGGTGCGCTGCTCCACTTTTATAACTGAACCATATTTTGGTGCGGAACTCGACTTATTTATTCAGTACATACATGCCATAGGTACCCATTTATAGGGTAGGCATTCATTCACCCCTCATTCATACAAGGAAAGGACAAAGATAGGATAGAGAGATAGTACATCCACGGCTGAACCGGGATTCGAACCCAGGACCTCTTTATCCGCACTCAGGCACGCTGACAAGTTGAGCGGCATTCAATGCTATAAGTGAGTCAAATACATTCTGTAAAATTTGAAAGCTAGATAAATAAACATTAGTTCAAATTTTTTTTTTTATAAAATTACCCATTCTGAAGCACAAAAAATTTAAAAGAAGCAGAATGCATTAAACATACTTTAAGTAATAAAAAAATTGTAATTTTTTAATTGAAACATTTATTGAGATATTTCAACTGATAGAATCATTAACATGAATAAGTGAATCTTTAAAGAAATTTGTATAAGATATGTTTATATACATAAAAAATATAAAAAAGCTACTAATTTAGCAACGAAAATTTGTTACTGATGTAGAAAACTAAAAATTTAAATTAAAATTCTATATTCGCTATAGGAATAATGCTTATATCAATATTTACATAAATAAAAAAATTTATATCAATTAAAAATAACATTAAAATGAATAATTTTTTTCAAATACTTTCTACACCATTTGTTGCTAAGGAATTACAAGCTAAAAAATTAAATGACATCAAAAGATGTCAAACTTTAAGGTTTAAGGAAGAGAGACCTTATTTAATGTACTGAGCAAAATGATGCACGTATCTAAATATACACATTGATTCAAATATTTTATATACATAATAAACACCTTGAAAATGTGAAAAAATCATAAATTGACAATGTCTTATTAATACAATTTTCCCTGGTCAAATTTCTATATATTTAAGAAATTTCATACATATTTTCGGTACATTTTACAGTCAGGTACTCCTTGATGTGTTTGCCATTTGATTTGATGATAAGATGGTCGCTACACCAGAACTAAATTATGATAAATTAAATTGTATCACCTAATTTTTCACCAATTCTACAACGAGCCCATATTTTCAATTAGTCTTACATAACTTGCTAAATATTTTATCTAAGTTTCGCCCTTTGGGCATTTGATTTTCTGATTTAAATCGATGAGAGGACTTTTTCATATTCACTATAATTAGTGTTAGCGGTTATGAAACACGTGTCGGGCATGGCAATTCTACGGTATGTCAGATTTATCACTCTTCGTTTATGGGTAAAGATATGCTTAGAAAAACAAAAAAGTATTCTGGTAACTGATTACTGTTTCCAATTCTGATCGATAAATTGATAACTTTTAAGCTCTCAGACTATAAATTATGCAGCAATGAAGCAATGAATTAAAATTATTTTAAGATAAAACTACTTATTTTCAAAAAACAACTCGAATTGAATTGCTTAAAAACTTTATCATACATTTATTGTTTAATGTAATCACCAATTAATCTCATGAAAGTTAAGAGTTGCTTCACACAATACATTGCTTATTTGTAAAAGCGTAAACATGATTCTGCACCATTGCACGTCAGATATTTCCCTGGGTACTTTATCTGATCATTTGTTATTTTGCCATAACTGTCTCTCTTAATATTGCTGAAGGTATTTAAAGAATATTTGAAAAATTATCTTAATACTGCAGTACTCATAGAAAAATATTATTCAAATTTAAATTTTGTTCACGTTTGATGCCTTTTTATTTGGAATTAAGAAAGTATTGTAAATTGGGTATTGAATATTGTTAAAACATACATAGCCCGTGCTTGCTTACTTCCGATAGAAATGGGTCTTATCTAAATGACATAATTTTAGTCAAAAATGGGAAAGCAAATGATGATGAATTTCAACAGATTTAGTAACATTTATGCGTATTTTATGCTAAATTCATAAATTTCTTCATATATAATAATATTTTAATCTAGTAGAAATTGATAAATTTAAGAAAAAGTTAACACTACAAAAGAATACTATGCTGTTTCTATAGGAAAATATAGAAAGAGAATAGCTTTCTTTAATTGAATAATTTTTGGATTAAAAATTCATAATTGTACAGTTAACATTTCATCAATAAAATTTTACAGTTAACATTTTATCAATAACTCGTTTCGTTTAGTTAAATGCCTTCGTTTTTTAGCATATATGAATGAAACTTGTAAAATAGCAAATTTCAATTATATGGATGAATTTGTACGACTACTTTTATTAATCAATCTTTGCTCATTTGCTTTACTTAAACCAGAATGCGGCTTTAAAAATTGTACGTCTTATTTGGCTCTTTGTTAATAATGTAAGCCCTGAAACATATTTTATTGTGACTTAAATTAAAGAAATATATCATTACCTAAACTGGAACAAACTATGATCCATATATTTAATTAAAACAATTTAGGAATGTTAAATTACTAAATTTGGTGCGCATAACTTTAGCAGGTTGCCAGACATGGCAAGTAAAGGCGATTAATTTAATTCTCTGGCTTATATTATTAGTTGGAAAAATTGACTGTAAGTTAATATGGCAAACTAGATTTATAAGGTTTCTCGATAGCAGGAATGAGCTTGTATACGTAAAAGATTATCTATTTGATCGATTTTCATAAAATATGAGGGATTGCAACACGTATGATATGTTTAATGAGTTAGAAGGATTCACATATACAAATCGCATTTTAGCGTTGTTTCCGGATGAAAAATCGTTATGATGTTTTGTATAAGGAGAAATGCACATGGATAAATGTAGAAATATGGCCCATCGGGTTTGCAATTTACTCAATCCCAGTTATAGAGATAATTTTTTTCATAAAATACAAAAAAAGAATTACATGATAAATATACAAATTATTTGAAAATTCCAAAAAGAATACTATATTCCAAGATATAGTTAGATTAAGATAACTTGGATCAAAATTAAATGATTGAATTCTTTCCTCAGTTTAAATAAGCAGTTTGTTAGAGCTCAGAAAATTCATTAACAATATATTTCTTAAGGTTTGAGAAATATTGTGTAAATTTCAAGACGAAATTTCATCTCAAAATAAATTGTTATTAGTCTATTATGTTACTACTGAGCAAAATATAATTACGAATAATCCTGTGCAATACATAAGTGTACAAGAGATATTTTTATGTGTAAATTCTAACAAATTACAAGGTAAACCAGAATTTTTTCCATTTTAAAAAAACCCCGAAAAACATAACCCACAGAAATTGCAACCTATTTTTAGTACTCGAGGTAATCGGCAAACGTGTCTCCAATATTGCCAGAGTTTCTGCACTTATTTCAATGCATTTCTGATGCATCTATAAAAAACTTCCTAGAGAAAGAGAGACAGAAGAACTGATATTATGAAAATAAGTACAAACTATGCAAGAAACTTTTTAACTAGATTTCTATAAATTTGTATATATATATTTGTACAATCAAAGTTTAAAGTATAATCAAGTTATAACAAAGTTTAACTGTATACTAAAGAAAATAAATACCGAAATTCGTTTGATTCTAATCCCATTTTTTTTTTAACATTTAAAATGTATGTTTTTTTTATATGCATAAATGGCAAAATGAATCAATGAATCAATATTAATATAAATACTAATATAAAGTTAAATAATATTAAACACAATTATAATATTAAAAGTGTAGAAAAATTAATCTCAAATATAGTTTAAAAAGTCTTAGAAATTTCAGTATTACTTAGAATATCATATTTGAAAAGTTACCACAAAAATTAAATTTATGGCTTTGCAAATGATTTTTAAATCATTTGATAAGCAATAATATAGAAGAAACATCTAATTGTTCTTAGTTAAACTATTGTCATTATAATAATATTTAATTTAATCGGCCACTCTTAAGTTACATCATATAAAATTTAATTCAACAAAATTTTACAAAGAAAATATATATATTACACTTACGAACACATCTATTCAAATTTTTTTTAAATTTATATAAATCTAGACATAAATTCTCGATATTTATATTAATTTACTTCAATAAATTAACTCCGGATTCAACTATTCCGGGGATTGGTTACATTTATCTGAATAAAGTATTTGGAATTGTTAACCTCTTACGCTTTGAATGTTTCACTACTTTTAAAAATGTTTAATTTTTCCGAAGCAATTATCTCTTGTAAGCATGCTTTGCATAAGTAAAGTGATATCTAAGGATATGCTTGAGATCATTATTTTCTCAGGCGTATTTTCTACAGCACACGCATTGCTCTCATTCTTAATTAAAATTGAAACGAGGAAGCAGCTCTAAAATTCACAGCTGTAATTAATACAATTCTGGATTTATAGTCCTAAGCGATTACTCTTTGGTATTTATATTTCAGTACTACCATTATGCGGTATTTGCATCACATTTTACTTCAAAGTAATTAATTTTCATTGATAGTTTCACAGATTACTATGCAGAGCTCAATTGCATTTTAAGTTTTCATATTTTATAAGCAATATTTTCTTAAAGCACATTTAATAATCTTGAACTACTGAAAAATTTATTGATTGATAGAATAAAATTTTATGATGTGTTGATTATAAATTTTTAATCTCAAAGTTTAATATTATAAATGTATGAGAGTATTTAGAAAAATATTTAACTTTTCGAATATTACTATGCAGAACAATATATAAATATTTTTTTTGCACAATTATTCAAATTTCAGAAGCATTCTAAAATAAAATTCCTTATTATATTATCTTTTAAATCGAGAATAAATTGAAACTGAGTGCACCCATTTGAGAGATGGGAATTTTTGATGATATGAATTTAGTTTCTTGTAGCGTGCTCAAAGTCGATAATTACTTTAAAATCATTATAATGAAACACTAATTATTGATTTTTCAATATAGTTAAACGCTGGGAGAGTAACTATACGTTATTCCACATTTTATGCGACGCCGTCATTTTAAGTGTAATAGAACCTGAAGGCAGTTGTGGTTGCTTAAATTTAAAATCTTGATGCTTTAAGCAGGAAAGGCGCTTGGAATATTAGTTGTTTACTAATAATTTAAATGTGTCAGTATATTTTTTTACTAAATATTACTGCATTAAATACTAATTAACTTTTTATTCAAGCCTAAAATGATATGCAACTTTAATAACATTTATTTGATTATTGTGAATCAGAAGTTAACTAATTGTTTTACTAACTAAAAATATCTGCATGCTTGGGAATTTATATAAAAGCAAATAAACTTTCCAATTACAACTGATGAAATGAAGTCATTCGAGGGTCACTCTGAAATTTTTGAGATACAGCTAGGTTTTTAAAATTTTGTAAGTATAACTACTTACAAAATTTTAGGTGTGTTCAAAGTAGTCTCCTCCAGCATCAATGCACTTTTGTAGACGAATTTTCCACAGATTAAATACCTTAAGCTATTCTTTTCTTGGAATAGATGAAAAAAATGCATTTATAGCCACATCAATCTCTTCTTCTGAATGAAAACGACGTCCACGTAAGTTCTTTTTTAGATTAAAGAATAACCAAAAGTCGCACATAGCTGCATCAGCTGAATACGGCGGATGTTTGATCACTTTCATTTGTTTTTGTTTAAGAAACTCAATTTTTAATCCGGCTGTATGAGAAGATGCATTGTCATTGTGAAGCATTAGTCCCCTAACATTCAGTTCTTGTAGAATTTCTGGAAGACATTTAGCGGTATACCAGTTTGCTGTTACTGTCTTCTGTCCTTCCAACCTGATGGCTATGACCAATCCCGTACTTCTGAAGAAAACGGCATACATCACTTTTTTCAATACGCGTTGTTTTTTTCACCATTGTCGGCGTGGGATTCTCTTCGGAGACCCCTACATTGCTTTCTTGTAACGGTATGTACGTTTCATCCATCGCCTGTTACAATTTTAGAAATGATGCGGTGGCCATCATCATTTAGCAATTTAAGAGTTTCTGTACTATTTCTGACACGCTCCTCTTTTCGGTGCTCAGTTAGATAATAGGGAAGCCAACCTCAAACTACTTTTTTCATATGTAATTCTTCATGAATGGTTTTGTGTAGGGCTGCGGATCCAATGTTAAGTTCCTTCTGTATCATTTGATAGGTGCAGCGATTATCATCCATTAACATTTTTCGTATGGCAGACACATTATCCGGGATTAATGCCGACGCCGGCCTTTCTGTGTGTTCTTCATCCTGAAAAAAATTGCGACCTCTTCTAAATTCTCTAAACCATCTGAATACAGTAGCATGAGCAGGAGATCATCAACAAGTGCTAATTGTGACCGTTGATCGCATTCTTCTTGATTTAATCCTGCTTTAAAATCGTAGAAAATCATAGCGCGAAAATGTTCTTTCGTCAACTCCATTTTCTCTTCTGTTTAAAATTTATTCTACGCTAAACAAGTTGAAGTAAGTCAGTAAAAAATCGTCTTTTGAGTTCAAATACTTTGTATTTTAAAATTAAACCGTTATTTTTATTTTGTAAATTCTCGTCTGCGCGTATCGCAAAAATTTCAGAGTAACCCTCGTATTACATCATATTTTTTGCTTTAAATCTAAATGTTACTACTTTATAGTCTTAACAAAACAAATTTGCTTAAAGTTTATCAGGAGAACATAGCCGTCAAATCCGAAAACCAATATCGGTACTTAAGTAAGGGATCTCTTACATAAAAAAGAAAAGTTTATGAAAATTTATCAAAAGTGTTCCTTCAAAACTAACAATATTTATCTATTCTAAAATACTTTGCAAGTCTAAGAAATGAAGGCAAGAAAAATTTCTAACAAAAAAGTATATACCGGTGTTATAAGCAAGAATAAAATACTTGAAATGAAAATACTTTGCTAAACTCTTCAATAGATAACAAAGCAAATTAAGAAAAAATTTAAATTGCGGATAAAATATTCCATTTATGATGAGTAAAATGTATTTTTTTTAAATTTTCCCTTTACAGTGAAAATACAGTTTAATATATTCATGAGTACATTTAGTTTCAAATTGAAGAGTCATAGCTCTAATGAAAATTTTATAAATGTATTTCTTATATATATATATTTGTATTAGTTCTGTAAATTTTATAGATTTCAAAGTTTCTGTAATATTAAACATCACTGTTGAGAACTGAAATAACAGAAAACAATATTTTGTCAGTTCTGATAAAAAAGATTTTTAATATATAATTGTCATTCACAATAAATATACTTAGATAAAACTCCAAAGAATCTATTTCAGAGAAAGTCATTCCGCTTCAAAATCCAAGGCGTATCAAAATAAATTGTTTTCATCTTTTCTATTGAAAATAATGCAATTTTACTAATAAAAAATCAGAAAAATGAATTATTTGTAATTTTAGGTAAAATGGAATTTACTTTAGCACTTGTAGTCTGTATTACTATGAGTTTTGTTTCCAGTTGAAATAAATATGCAATGAATTAACAAAATGAATATTTTGCTTTCTTTATTGATTCGGAATTTTCATGAAATATCACCTAACTCTAAAGTGAAACTTGAAAATAGTAATTCACGTGATCATTACTTAAAATGCTTTCTATTTATCTTTTTATCGTTGTTTTTGTGAGAAATAAATATGTAATGAAATTAATGTATCATAGAATAATAGTACATTCCTTACATCAATGGTTTAAAATTTACATAGCATATAATTATATGTAATGAGATTTATTCATGATAAAATGAATATTCTGCTATCTTGAATTCGGGATTTGTATGAGATATTAATAAAATGAGATTAATTCATGATAAAATGTAAATAATTTCCTTTCCTGAATGGTTCAGAATTTACACAAAATATTATCAAACATTAAAGAAAGTTTTACAGATGGTAAAACCCGTGATCATAGCTTAAAACTACTTTTTTTTCTCTTTTTATGTAGCGAATATCTAAATTTACTTAAGTTTATACATTTTTGTTTAGATAATATAATTCATTTGACGAAAGTCAATCACTCTCTCCTTTTAATTTTAAAGGACATGCATACTAAGTTCTTCAACTTCAGTCTGAAGTAATTTTTGTAATTTTTTTTCATTGATTTTTTAAAGGACTTAACAGAAATAAGAACTCATAGTCTGACTTTTCAATTCATAATTAGTTTGAAATATTTTTCTCAATGTGTGCAATTTCATGAGTTAAACTGAAAAATTTCATGTCAACTTTTCGCATTTAAATTGAAACTTCAATCAGAAATAAATTTTTTTCCAATACTTTGAGTTTTCGTTTCTTTTGGTATACCAAATATGTTTTATGTATGTTCTCATTCAGTATTCATTGATTAAATTTAGTATTCAACTTTTTAGTTTAAAACTAGTGAGAATGAGTGAAAAATATTAGTGTATGTTTTCAACTGGTAAAATCTAAATTGAATAAACAGGAGGTGAATCAGTTATAAATTATTGAATTAGATGTAAAATGATATAAGAAGAATGTATAGGATTAGGCACTTCCAGTTAGTTCATTATAAAACTTTAATTTTAAATCCATACTGATTATTAATCAAAGCTACACGAAAAAACAGCTAAATGTCTGCCGACATATTATAAAATTCCGATAAAGTGAATGAAAATACTATTTTTGGCATAAATAACTATGTAATGTCTTCACGCATAAATATTTATATAATGACTACACACGTAAACATTTATGTATGTAGGCATTTCAGATTTCGCGGGTAAAATAAACTCAAATCAATAAATGAAACCTCTTGATCCACATATTGGCAATAGGAATCTTGTAAAATTTGCTGTCGTGATTGGTGCGACTCGAAACATAAAATTTAAATATAGTGCTACTTTATTGAACTTTTAACCATGATATTCAAGGAGATTTAACATTTCATTTAAAACCTTGCACAGAATGTCATCAAAAGAAGCTTTTTAACGTATAGAATATTCCTTACTTTAATAGACATGATAATTAGGCTGAATATCCTAATTCAGTAGAATTTCTAAATGCAATATCAGAACGCCGTGAAGATTGTAATGGCAAATGTTGCTCATCGACTCACCATGTTCTAGTAGCAGAAAGAAAGATTGATAATTATATCCTATTGAACAACAGGAAATGGATGCTGTGATTGTGCATGCCCTTCTGACGATTGTTTGCTTTCTTGAGTCCCCTAAATATACCCGTTATGAACAGAAGTTTCGGACACAACTTTTTGTGATAGAAATCACAATGCTTTACAAAAGGCTTAGGTCACTAAGCTGTCCTTAGCACAGAGCCTATAATTAATTAATTAAAATAAAAAATAATTGCTTATATTTATTGCTTAGAGCAATATTAATTGAAAATCAAACATTCTTCTCTTAATTTTATACGAAAACTAAGCATAATTTTTCTCTATATTTACGATTCCTATTTTTAAAGTTAGGAGGATTTGTTTATTTATTTATTATTTTTGCTATACATTATCAATTTTAATTTTTTTAATTGTTATATTTCTAAGTTTTTTTAATTACTTTGCATATTTAATTCCTTTTAATTATGCCACGAAATCACTCATTTTCTCCAACAAATATATGTATGTATATATATATATATATATATATATATATATATATATATATATATATATATATATATATATATATATATATATATATATATATATATATATATTTCCCTTTAATTCTACAAATTTTATCACATATGGCATATACTAGAGTTTGATTTCCGTAAATATATTATGGCACCAATTTTCGCTCTTTTAAATTGATGTAAAGATTTACTAGAGCATTTTAAATATTTCAGATCACTGTTTTGAAAAAATATAAATTTGAATTTCTCCTTATACTGAACAAAAATAAAGGATAAAACATATCATAATAGTAAATGTAACATGGGACAGGCAGCCCTGGAGGCATACTTCTTAATGCACTTAGAAAATAATAAATATGTATTGGCTTCTTCAGCAGATTCATCTAATTGACATCTATTCAATAAATGAATCATTTGAACTCTTTGAGAATGATACAATACTTTGAGACAGTTAAGATATATATATATATAAAATGTTAATCTGGAATTAGTAATTTAGCAAAATTTTATTAACCATGTCAGGAGCTAAGTTGCCCCAGCTACAAAGCAAAAATAAATGCGATTCTTAACTCTTACACAGATGATTAATTTATTTACCATTTTTACAAATCAATAATTTTGATTTTACTCTATGGCCAGGAGTTTAGATGAAAAAGACTCTAGATGAATGAAAAAAAGTTTAAAGCAAATTTCTTAGAACTTCAATTGTTTTCTTAGAAGAAGCCTACACTTACGCGTATTCCTGGTCACTTTCAGTGGAAGGTCCATCCGGCCAGAACATGAAGCAGATGACCCTGTGTTCTCCGTTGGAGAACTCCTCTACCAGCGTCATGGAGTAAAGAAGGTTGGGGAGGGACAACAGGATGCTGAACACCCAGATCCATAGGCAGATGTTGAGGGTGGTGCCGCGGGACATTCTTGGCTTGAGAGGGTGCATGATCGCCATGTATCTGGAACAGAACATTCCACCATGAGCTGAAGTAATAAATCTTAAAAAAGGATGAAAGTAAAACTATTCATCTATTTATTAAAGGAAGGTAAATATGATATTTTTTATACTTCCAATATTAATCAGCGTTAGATTAATGTAACTCAAGTAGGATTCTGATTCGATAGCTAAGAAAGAATGTTTTTCTTGATAAGTAACCTTAATAGGTTTGTATGCCACTTTCTGTTAGCAAAGAGAGAAGGGTATCATCATTAGTGACTTAATTATGAGTCGGAAATTTGGAATACAGTTCCTATAAAATTGAATAAATTAATGTTAGGTACGTTTGTAAACAATATAATATCGAACAACATTTCTGATTTTCCCATGGAAATCAATTTTAGAATATTTTTGTTCATCTGTGTATCAGAAAGTAAGAAAATGTATCCCTGTGAAGAAGTAATTTCGAAGTGCTTTCAATTAATTGCGTATCTGTCCTCATGTTTCTCAACAATTCCTCGATATAAAAGAATGCACCTTAATCCATTTTAAGATGATAGATCTCTTCAGAACAATCACTTGCGAACGACTGCTTACTTTTAAAATCTTAAAGCTGTAAAATCGAAAATAGTAATAAACCACTTATAAGTACAAAATTTGTATTCGTACTCCTTGTCTTTTAAGTTTAACTTTACCACATGAGAATAAATAAAAGAATTTTTACAAAATATCATTTATAATCTTAATTGTTTGAAGCAGAATCTTAATTGTTTGATTATTACCATATATAAAACCAATCACTGTTTGAGATTTTTAATTCAAAAACATATACATCTTTATATGCAATTGAATTAAAAATCTCTAAACATCTTTTATATTATGAAGATAATATTTTTCTTTATTCATTAAAATTGAACTCGAACCGTTTTTTTTCCCTTTTACTTCATTACAGTACAAAAATTTGTATAACAAACAAGTTGAATTTTGGCATCAAGTTTTAAATTTTGAAAACAATTAAAGAGTCAAGTTTTAAATTTGAATTTTTTTGTTTATTTGGAACCTTTTCTGGTCAAAGGAATATTAAAACAAGAAGATGTCAAAATTTTAACAGCAGTAGTCGTACCTTACATTTAGGAAACTGATTAAAACAAACATGGAGGCACTGCGCATGGAACTATGATTAAAACAAACATGGAGGCACTGCGCATGGAACTATGATTAAAACAAACATGGAGGCACTGCGCATGAAACTATGATTAAACAAACATGGAGGCACTGCGCATGAAATACAGTTGTATACAAGGACTAATCATAATGCATTACATTATTTGATCATTACTTTTAAAAATACATCCTTTTGGCCGAATTCATATTATTGATGTAATCCAAAACACAATTTAAATTATTTTGCATACGATATTCTAACAACTAAGTACAGAAATATAATTCACAATTTACTCAATAAGTATAACATTGATATATTTCCAACTGATCACCGAAAATGGCCACAGGCAAACTTTTCCACCATTTTTTAAAATGAATCTTTTTTTTTATGAACATATGTGATGGAAGCTAATCATATAAATAAATTATGGTTTTATCATAAATGTAAAGACGTCAATCTTCTAAATAACTCTCAGTTCATATCACCATGAGCTTAAGAATCTTATAAGGTTAAAGTTGTTTTACTCTTTTTTTAATGGAATTGGATTGGTAATATATCATAAGATCTGATTTGTCAAATTTAACTAGCTATGACATTTCAAAATTAATGTATCAGGAATGAAGAAAGATGTATTATGAAATCATAACTATAATACTGATATATCGTTTCCAAGAAAAATATTTAATAATTTTTATACTTTTTGTTGTTTTTTCATTATGAAATGGTGAAAATAATCAATAATTATGAAAAGCGGATACTTTTATAGTCATGCCTCTGAAATTGCTTGAAATTCATCAAAATAATAGCACTTAAAATGCTTATTATTACTTAAAATTATATAACGAAATTTCTTTCAGCAATTTATCACAAATATCATTTTTCTGTGCGGTTTATTGTTGCTTCTAATAATACACTAGTTAAAACTCTATTTGCTTGTAGAGTGTGAGAAGAATTCTTTATATACGAAACTGCGCTTTCTTTTACACAAAATAATTATTTTAATTATAATTTCCGCGTTGTATATCTCTACCAACAATTTGAATATATTGTTGATTCAACACAAGTGTGTTGAATATTTGTTACATATACAGATCAATATCTTTATTTAATATTTGTAAAGCAAGCATTTGCTATTTTTATGATTCTTTTCCCAAAATTCCTTTCTTTTTCATGCATAATAAACATTGAATTCTTCTATATAATAACAATGTCCAACAACATTCTGTAAATAGCAAATTAGTTTCTAAATTAGGGATCTTTTCTAAAATATTATTCTTCATCTCCATATATTTTGATTTCAGTATTTAGTTTTTTGACATTTTATACAACCGTTTGTCAGTTTAAGTAATGCGTTCTTTTAAAGAATTCCTACAGCATACAATTTCAGTTTATCTGTTTATTAAATGCACACAAAAAATTGGGAAATATTTGTAAAAATCTTAGAAACATTTTGGCAAAACTTTAACTGGTCATATCGAATTTTAGAGATTACCTATTGAATTTTTAAGATTATAGGGTGATATATCTTTGGATATCACATTATTTTGATGACATGCATCAATATTTTAGATTTGTCTTGGCAGCTTAGTGATTCTACTTTAAGGGCCTTCAAATAAGGAATAAACATTTGTAAACATTCTTTCTCACATATTCTCGAAAAAAATTCATAATAAAATAATCTTTATTTTCTTTTCTCCTGTGTTAAAAAAGGCCAACTTTACAATAAAATTTGCTATTCTAGCTATTACATTAAATAATTTTAAGCAAATAAATTAAAGCATTATGTATTAATAAATGTTGGTCAAGCAGTATAAATTTGATGAATGAATTTGCAATAAATTTCTCTTTTCCTGATCTTGATGATTTTGTTCTTGTTCAAATATCTATGGCTTATCATTTTCATTAGATATTCCATTAATTCTTTGACCTAAATAAAAAAAAATAAAAAACAATAAAAAAACACAAAAAATTAAATAAAAAGTCACTAAATATTTATCTTACTCTCTTCTTAACTTTTCCCATCGCCGTGAAGTCAGCGATATTTATTTAAACACTAAAGCTACTTAATTTACTGATCAATAGTTAAAATGATTGTAAGCCTTTTACAAGCATATGCTGAATAGTTCTCTATTGGAAAAGTTGTTGCTTCGATGCTGAAAATATGCTTTGTAAATTGCTTTCCAAAATAATCTCCCTACGCAGAATGCATAATACAGTATGATGAAAATCCATATTGTGAATTTCGACAGATTTCTAAACCGAAATAGAAACGCAACAAACAATGGTTGCTCAACCATTCTCTTTTGCAATCGCAGTTTGTTTTTTGTTTTCCTCTTAAGAGCACTGCGTTTGATAACATTTAAATATATATTTCTAACGATATACATATACAAATTTTAATTATTTTTTGTACCTTTTTTAAACTAGATTTTATTATATGATAAAAAAAATTCATTTACATTCCAACTATGGAAAACTAAAGAACTAAACGCTAGGATAGAATCTTTAAGAACTATTAATTTGTCAGTCATAAACATTAACAATAAATATTAATTTAAATTCACGAAAGTTAATATGGAACTGCATCACTTTCCTATAGTAAAAATATTCAATATTTTAATTGCTTTCTCCAATTTGTTTTTAAAAAAGATTCCTAATGTTATCAATACATTTAATGTCTTAATTCAGAATCATGCATTTTTTGTATAAATTTTTTAATTAAGCTTTTCCTGCATACATATTAAAAAGTCATGTTTTAAATATTTTGCCTAATACAGAATATTCCACTTTCGAGAATATCTAATTTTTCATAAGACTTTTACTTTTTATACTCTTAAGCTAAATTTATTTCATGTTAAAACGAAGTTGACAAATTTGAGAAGAATACAGTCCTTCTTTATTTTAATTATTCCATTTCAGTACTATTTTGTTATTTATGTCATATGCAAGAGCAATCCAAATCTGATACACTAAGACTCTAAATTTCATTATTCTCCTGTTACTGGCTTTATTGAAATCAGATTTGTGTGTGCTTGGAATATCTCATATTTAAGATACATCTCATAAAAATAGCCAGAGTGTCAGCTTTATAAAGGTGGCATTGTAAATTCTTTCGGTGGAACAACCAACTATAAATAAGTATTTCACTCTCAAAACGAAATCTAGAAAATAATTCCTTGGAAACAACTTTCTATTTAGCTTTAATGTAAGCTCATACCCAGCAGATTGCTTTAGTTTACATAAAACATGCATGTATTCAAACACTGCATATAAGGATACCAATTTACATCACATATTTATTAAGCATAAAGACACCATGGGGAATGTTCATTATGTAACTTTTTGCAGCACGGGGCGTGAATTAATTCTCGTGGTATTAAAATGCTTATATCCAAATTAATTCAATTTTTATTTAAATAACGTGTTGAAAATAAATCTGGAAAGTATTGGCTTAAAATATTTATGATAACATAAACCATATTTATGTTTATTTAAAATTAAATAAATAATAAATGATATTTTAGAGCAAAATTTCAACCTTAAATTTTAAAGGAAGTTCCCAAGCCAAATCTTCAGAAAACGAATTTGTAATTTTATTACTGCATTATTCCTCATGAAACTTAAAAATAACATGTGTTTGAATAAAAGTAATATTTTATGTGCAGGTATATTGTTTTCATCATTTTCAGAGAAAAAAATAATTAAAAATACGTAATGCGCATTCTAATTAATACACTTTCTTTCTAGTACAGGGAAAATGTATCATGTTTCACATGAAATCATTGATAACCAAAGCATGCTTACCAAATCAAACATTCCTTTGTTCCTTTCTAATTTACTAAAATAAACACACAAGTATCCACTTTCTATGGCAATGCAGACATTATTTTTATTCTATATTAATGAATTACGGATGCGATTTTTTAGAAACGTTCCACTCATTACCATATTAAAATGAGTGACTTATTGTTTCATTTGCATTTTTTATTTCCTATCATATGATTTAAATTCCTAACATATTTCATATTAAAATTTCTTAGAATAAAATTCATTTAATATTTTCACGGAAATATTATGATTGTATAAGTCATATGTAAATGTCTATGAAAATATGTTTAGTAACTAATATGCATTACATATGTGTGTGTGTTTAAGTGCGGTAATAATTAAAAAAAAATTTATAAACATTCTCTCGCATCATTTTATGTAGAATGTCTCTTATGAAAGATTTATGATTGTGATGGTTGCTTTCACAATAATAACAAAGGTTCTCTTCATTTTTTATACCTATAATGTTGATGAAATTCTGAGAGTCATCGAAAATTTGTTATTGATGAAAAGTCAAAATGGATGGCAATTTTAAGCAAATCTTTAACATTACCTGTCAGTAAATCTACGAGTAATTATACATATCATTTCATATGCATTTAAATGATGTATTCCAAAACAGAATTGTTATTCGAAATTTTGCTTACAGCAACACTGACAATTTGTGATTCCACTTCCGATTCAAAAAATTTCTACAACTTTCATTATTATTAAATTACTGTTATAGAGTAACTCTGATAATTCTATTACGAATAATTATTTACTGCGTGTTTTTGAGCTATATCCACTATAGAAGGAACGTTTTTTATCATTCATCTAAATATAACAGAAGTGTATCATTCAATTAGATTCATTTAACAACAATATTTTATCTACAAAACAATGCTTCGTGGTTAATATCTTGCGTTTTTTAACTTTACATAATAAATAAAATTAATTATTTAAAGGAATATATATATATATATATATATATATATATATATATATATATATATATATATATATATATATATATATATATATATATATATATATATATATATATATATATATATATATATATATATATATATATATATATATATATATATATATAAATTTATTAGGCAGTATTACAAGATAAATTGCTGATTGCATAATGAAATTTAAAAAATTATATAACTATGCATACATACATTTCGTATGATTTTATTTTTAATCAGATTTACAATTAACAATGAATTCCAAATTTGCATTAGTTTAGTTTTAATGGAAAACTAAACATATTTAAATTTAAAAATGGTGGTTAGGAATGACACTTGAAGAAAATACGAAATTTTATTATTCAATAAAGTAATAAATACATTTTATGTTTGATTCTATGCTTTAAAGATACTACAATTATTGAAAATATTCATTAATTTCTGGTGTTATCAATAAAATTGTGTCTTGATTTCACGCTGTCTAATTTAAGAGTTCCTTAAAGTTCATAATCAATATAAAATATTGAATTTCTATTAATATCAAAGATATTATTAGTTAAGTAGTAAATCCTAAACTATATTTAGAATGTTTACAAAGGCATTTTATCTTGAATTACTTTCTAAACTTCTTCCTGCCATGAAACAATTATCTCCTACCCACACTAGTACATATACTTCCTGATCGGCTTTTGTCTCAGGACACAATATTATTTATTCCAGGAAGCTCGGTATAAAGTACGTTTCACTGTTTCATCCGGTGTCAACAAAAGACACTTAATACTGGCCTAGAACTTGCGAGTTTTTATGGCAGTTGTTTTTCCCTGGATGTCTTGTTAAGAACGGCATTATTATGTTATCAACTCTGATAAACGGAAGGCATCTGTGGAAGGACCCAGAGCCATATAATGAATTTATCCCATCTTATTTTACTTCCCTTCCCATTTCTGGTAATTCTTTTTGTTTTTTAGAGAAATCTTTGTGCATCCAAGCTTTTGGGAAATAATTGTGTAAGCTTTAATTGGAGCTTTTTAATTACAAATTTAATTTTTTAATAAAAAAAGGATGTATTGTAATTAGTTTAGTTATATATAGCATAAGTATATTTCATAAACTGTTTTTTCAGCTCTACTTTTGCTTAAATAGTGCTTCACATATGTATTTGTATATGCATCTCATTACCTGATGTTTAACCCCTTAACCGTCTGGGGTCCTGAGAAGAAAGCGCATAGTTTTTGCTTCGCGCTGGCAACATATTTTTGGCTTTCACTGCAAAGCAAGTTTTTCCCCCTTTAGTACTTGTGTGAAGAATACAAAAGCCTCTAATTCTGTTAAAATTACATATCACAATTTATTAATCACAAAAATAAAATTTATTTCTCATGTTAGAAACATCTTATTGAAGGTCAAATTATTTAGCTTAATATAAGAGTTAAGTCATTGAACTTAGTTTTCGAAAACATACTAAAGGAATAAAAAAAGCCATAACTAAGTCTTACTTGAAATATTCTGTTTATAATATTTCAAATAAGCACTTAGTTATGGCTAAAATATTCTGCTTCGAATATAAATGTAACTCTGAAAAGTGAAAGAACTTTTTATAGTTGCATTTTATTAAAATTAGCTTATATATTTGGTACGAAAATCATTGCAGAATTGTTGCATAAATCTAAAATACTTATTATTTATTCAAAAGTTTAACTTACTTATTTTATCCCTTCTAATTTTAAGCAAAATATTTAACACTTTATAATTTCATATTTTATAACAAATTAAGTAAAAAAATTTCTTATATTTTAACCTTGTCGCCATGTCACATATTCTCATATTATGAAGTTTACAACTAAGCATATATATATATATATATATATATATATATATATATATATATATATATTTTATTTTTATATATATTAACTAATATATATATATATATATATATATATATATATATATATAATACGAAGAAAAACTAATTACAAAATAATAATCAAACTAATTTCAAAACATGATAAAAACGAAAATTAGTATTGTATACGTGGCTTATAAATTTTAATTGTTAGATATCCATTAATAATTAAAACTAAATGCTAATAAATATAGAAAAATAAAATGCAAATAGTTGTTGCTTTCTTGAAACTTTTTCGCTTTTCTCTCGCATTTGTTAAATCAACCGAGACCGTTCTGTAAATAAGTTCCTCAGCTACGATTTCACGGTAATTCGTCAATTTTGGGGGTTGAATTTAAAGCATTGCAGTGAAACCAGTTCCACCTAACAAAGAGCTCGGGATAACCGGAAAACGCACAGAAATGTTTGCCCGAGTTACCTCGGGTTAGCTGTTTCAAGGTTTAACATATATTTTGAAAGAACCATGATTTGAATTCTCAAAGTACTGATTGTACAGGGAGAAAAAGACATCTAATTCTGATTTCTATATGCACATCTGTCTGCCAGTGGTTGCTTGAAAGTTATAAGAATTTTGTGTGTGTAACACATTAATATGCAGTCCTATAAAAAAAAAACTCCTTTGAAACCTTCACAGAACAGATGGACTATGATGCCTTACAGCAATTTTCAAGAGTTAAATTATTTAGTATATGATATTACACGAAAAGATTATATACCAACTATAATATTTTAAACAAAAAATAAATAAAAGCAGAAGGTAGTATTAAAAATAGCAGGTTATACACGTGTGTGTATCTAATGGATATGCCATCTTTGTCTTTGAAATGAAGTGATAAAGAAACACAGACCAAGGAAGAGAAAATAATATCCATGCCAGATTCACATCATCCATTCCTAGTTCGAACAGGAGACCTATTGCTTTAAAATTAAAGAAGCTAACCACCCCGCCATCTGTTGGCAAGTTTTGTAATTTATTAAAATTAGTTTATACTGTAGCATAATGCTTTCATCAAATGTGTAGTTTGCATAAGAAATTCAATGTGTGGAACGAAATGAAATCAATGCAAAATCAACGGAAATGATATTTACTTTATTTACAGAAAATTCACATTATCCTAACAATAGTATTAATAACGATAAATTTCTTTTGGTGCATTTTAAAGATTTATATACAGTATTTACTACCTTTCCTTAAAAGCAAATGAAATTAGTGTAAATTGTTTCCTTTAAAATATAAATTAGAACTGAGAAATTTGATTTCAGTGATTCTTAAAAAAGCCATTCGATGCATAAAACATTTAAAAAAGCTATGTTAGGTAAGTTCTCTTTAGTAGAATATAATTAAATATCTTAAAATAACAAAAATGTAGCGCAAATAATGGAAAATTACCGGAAAATGCTTCATTTTCCATCGCCATTTGTGGCGTTACACTAGCTTAATTCATAACTTCTGGTTTGAGCTTTACTCCAAACAGAAATCACGATAATTTGTCACCTAACTTATTAGATGTGTAATCCCTATTGATTAAACGAATCTTATAATTGCAATGTGTTCTGCAAATAACTGAAATCCATGCATTTAAATACGCTTTTAGAGTTTTGAATCATCCAGAAACCAGCAGCTATGTATGTTATTTAATAGTCTGACTCTTTATGCGGATTAAAACACCATTAATCAATGTTAAATTATAAATCAATTTTAATAATGTTAAATTATAAATGAATTAAAATTAATAAAAATTAATTATAAATTAATTAATAAAATTAATTTAAATTATATGACACTTTTATGAGATCTTCGGATTTTTTTTTTCTAACGATATTTAGTATCTGATATCTTTGTCTGATATCCTAAAAAATAAAAGTTATTAAATAAGTATCTCAAATATATTTTTTAAATTCCTTCATCATATCCCTAACTGAAATAAATTTACGTAAGCACAATTTTTTTTAAATCAGATTTAAAGTTTTCATTGCTTGTTTTTATTTGATAACTGTCGTAAATATGTTTCATGTAGATTAGAATGATAATGAGTTTAATTAAACTCACATTACTGCAAAATCTGAGGTCAATTATTTTTGTAGACAATATAATTAAATAATCTCGGGATATTGTGATGTAAATTATTTGTGAGATTAGTGGTAAATTATTATTAAAATATTTACAATACAAAACATTAACAGAGACTTCAAAAACTGATCGGATTATTTTTCCTTCCCTTAAAGGAGTAGTTATAGGGAATATTATAAAATGTAATATAATATGAGACACACACCAACTTCTTATATATTTAATACTAATCATTAAAAAATACTATTAAAAACATCACCAGTTAAATTAATAAACTCATAAATATCACTCAAAATGAAAAATTGAAACCCTTTAATAAATCCTACTAAAATCCATACTTAGATTATGATACAATATACTTAAAAAGTAAGTGTAAAATAAAATTGTAAATTTAGTAACTTTCTAACTAAAATGAACAATAAAATGAAACATTAAAATATAAGATGTAAAGGAAAGTATTAAAATATAACATCTAAAAGAAAGCATTAAAATATAACAGGTAAAGGGAAACAATAAAATATAATTTGTAAAATGAAACATTTTACCTTTCATTTGATTTTTGTTTTAATGAGGTCCTGTTAATTGGCCTTTTTCTAATATATGCACTTTTATGAATTCAACTAAATTTTTCAATCTTTTAAGAATTTTTGATTATTTTTTATTTTTATTTTGTTATGCTGTACAGAAAAAATCTACGTAAGTCATTGTTTCAAACAAAAAATGCTTGCTAATACTACGAACTTGCTAAATATTGGTACCTGTTTTTTCTGGGAGAACCTATTTGGATATATATATATATATATATACAAATACACAAAAGTATATATCTATATATATATATATATATATATATATATATCTAAAGATATATATATATATATTTATATATATATATATAGATATATATATATATATATATATATATATATATATATATATATATATATATATCATCAGATAGATAGATACATTTGTGAATTTGGATTTCATCGAAAGAAAAGCAAGGAATAAATTCCTTTCTCCTTCGGATGTAAGTGCAAATATCAGTTATTTTGGTTGTAGCGACATTTTGTCTAACATGACTAGTAAATAGATTTTAACCATATTTGCTATTTCTGTTTCATATTTTATTCATGCTCTTTTCAAAATTTTGCTAAAATTTGAGAACTTTTATGTCAACTTCTCTAAAAAACTGGACATAAAGGAGTGATAGGAGACGAGAGTTTTCTTCCTCTCATTTGTTTTCTTATATTTTTATGCTTCTTTGAATGGCATTTTCTTATTTAGGTAAACGTGTCTCGTGTACGAGAATTGCAATAAAAATTCAACATTTTTTTTCCTTTGTACTTTTATTTCTTGTTTCCTTTGGAATATTTATTGATATTGATTATTGTGATTGATAATATTTAAGGATTGGTAATTTTAATTGATAGACTTAACTTGTAAAATTTTAATTGACTTATAAAATTACAATGCTTTTACTGATTATTTATTGAAAGAAATACAAAATATTATTTATTTATTAAGTTCTTCTACTAATTACGGTGTCATCAGCAAAGATGGCTCTCATTCGAAGCAAATAGTTTTCAGTAAGAGGAATGAATGTATCAATTTTTTTAATTTTTGGGAAGAAGAATGCCTTTAGTGTTTGTCAATTTTATTTAAGTCATTAATTGTACGATTTATATTTCTAGAAATTGCAATGTTACTGATATTTATACTTATAAACTATAGAAATTTAACCCACAAAAGTAATAGCAACAGCATTTATTACACTATACAAGTTAATGCTGACTCACTCTCTCTTTATAAACCTATATTATATAAACTGTTTTAAACTTCAGCATTTTAATTTTTTAATGTGAACTGCTTCGTTTGATTTTCCACAAGAAATTTCTTTACTACATTAGATTCTGATGAACACGGATATCACTTTAGTTAAATGTACACGCATATAGTTTAAATACATTAGCATTTAAAGTCTTAAGTGATTGTTTTAAAATCTCCTTGAAAATTATTTCTTACATATCACACTCTTTTGAAAATTAAAATGGTTTGAGAGAGGAAAATGATTTGAATCTTACGTGAACATTATATCAATAATATTATGTTTAAATAATCAAGAACAAATCTTTTGTTTTAAAAATTTACTCAAAAATAAAATAAATTAAGTTTATCAGATATGTTATTCATACATGTAAAAAATGGATATTTCATTAAGAAGGTTTCATTGAGTCAGGAATTAAAAGATCTATGTTCATACTGAAGTAAATTAATAGACTTAAAAAGATATGATAAATTAAAATATATTATAAAATATGATTTATAATATTAACAGATTTATTACTAAACATTATATAAGATATTTGAAGTTTTAATATAATACAACAAACCAAATAAACCCAATTTGCGCACTAAACTAACATACTCAAATATTGAAAAATTAACGTATTTCAAAACTGAAATAAAGCATACATTGCATTAAAAAATGTAAGAATTTGTAAAACATATAAAAATCCCAATAACACAATTCTTCGTCAAATCTAACCTTGAATTTACATTGCACTATGTGATATAGATATTTTTGATATAAAAAATAAAACTATTAGCCACATTAATTTAAATTAGAATGTTTCGTTAGAGAAATGATGCTTTTAATTAAGGACAAGCATTTAAATATGTTACAATTTTTTTACATCATATTCCAAATAATGTATTTCCTTTTTTGCTTTACATGTGAATAAGAAAATAATTTCTTGAGGGAACTGTGATAAATCTAGTTCTCTCAAAGTTTTCGATATTTCATAAAAGTAAGGATTTACTCTACAGTACATAAACCCTGCTGGCAGCCGAATGGTTAGCGCTCTGCCTTCGGTTCAACAGTTCGTGGGTTCAAATCCCACCTTGGGCATGGATATTTGTAGTGGTTCGGAATCCACTTTAAACCGTAGGTCCCGGTCTAATTAGCCCTCGTATGCAAAAAAATGATCGTTGAGCGACAAGAAAATCAAACTACAATAAACAACTTTGTTTCAAAATTCTATAGATTTTTGTATTCCAAATTTTGATTGATAAAACCTGACAGATTTGTAATTTAAGAGTAGAAATCTAATACGTATCTTCATTCCATTGTTCACAAAAATGATGAGGAATAAACCTATTTCCTTTCAATTTAAAGAATGCAAACTTACAACAAGACCACAGTAATCTTAACTTTTTTATTGATAAAATTTTTTAATTTCGGTGTTAAAGCAATCTTAAGTATTGCTTTAACACCGAAATTAAAAAATTTTATTACATAAAAATTATATTCACAGCTTAGAATTTACGTCAGAAGCAAATTTGATGCAGATATATTTTATTTACTTTTTTATTTTACTATTATTAAGTAATTAATGTGAATTTTATAGGCATTAAAATAATATTTTATTATACAAGTAAAGTGAAAGAATTTTCAGTTGATTTTAATTGATGCTTTTAGGTAAAAATACAGTATTTATATTAGATTTTGCTTGAAAAGGGGAAAAGGGATTCATTATAAATTTACAAGATCTTAAATTTAAAATAGAAGAATCTAGAAGTTGAATATATATATATATATGTAATATGTATGTGTATGTATATATATATAAATAAATAAATTAAATAAAAATATATATATATATATATATATATATATATATATATATATATATATATATATATATATATATATATATATATATATATATATATATATATATATATATATATATAATATATAGCCGGCCAACTTGTCTAGTGATCTGTGTGCCAGACTACGGATAGGGAGGTCCTGGGTTCGAATCCTGGTTCAGGCATGGATGTACTTTCTCTCTCTCTATCCTGTCTTTGTCCTTTGCTTTTGTGTGTGAATGAAGTATGAATGATGTCTACCATATAAACGGGGGGTCTCTATGGCATGTGTGAGGGTGCGATGGTGGCTCACCCCCTTTGGTGCACCCGTGCAACGCCTCGGCGGCTAAGAGGTCGCTGTGCCTGGCCGGTTCCTTGAAATCAGGGAAGAATAGATTTATAGACTCTGTTGCAGTTATAACTGTCTACAATATACCATTGGAGGAAAAGAATATATCTATATAAGCTATGGGAACTTTTGATAATATATTGAATGAACATAATCAAAATATTTCTAATAGACTAAAAAAATATGCCATTTACATTTATTGAAAACAAATGTTTTTCTGTATTTGTCCTGTAAGTGCATACTTCTTCCAAACTGAATTAATTTTTATGTAGTGATTCCAGCTTATAATAATTCACTTATAAAATAGTAACTAAACATCTCTTTAAAAGAAGTTAGAAAGTGTGTAGTTTAAAAAAGTTTGATTTGATTTAAATTACTACTGAGAAGGTATTATTTTATTGATCAAAATTTGTATTTCAGTATAAGTAAACACTCCGTAAATTTTATTTCTAAATAAAGGAAAGAAATATCTAGAGAAAAATACTTTAAATCGTTATTATAACCAAAATTAAATGCAAATGACATTCATACTGTAGTAAGTGGACGGTAAAATGAATTATAAAAATCAGGATTTGTTCGAAGATGCTAAATGCTTCTGATAGACTAATATTTCCATTGGTTTATATAATTAAAATCCTTATTTTAAGATTTTGAACACGTTGTTACACATTGAAACACATTGTTACCCAAAATTATTTTTATATAAGAACAAATTACTTATTATTTAAATTTTTTCAATACATTGTTTTAAAGGTATAAAATACACTTTCTCATTATAAGTGATTAAAAAAATATTTTTTATGTAAATAAAGCAATTTTAAGTTGTTATACATTTCACTGAACAACTTAAAAGATTAATTATCAAGAAATAACTTTTCTTTGTAAGCATGAATTTATAAGGAAATAATTTTTAATAGTACAGCAATAAATAATTTTTAATAGTACAGCAATAAATAATTTTTACTACTTTGATTAGTAATTTTGTTCTATTTGTTGCTGAATTTTCTAAAATAATTTTCCTATATACTAACAATTTACATTTATATAACATACTGAACCAGCTAATTATTACTAATTTGACATTTGTTGGTTTCAGAATGTGTTATTTTAATTCCTTTCCTTTGAATTCCAATTCATATGATCACATAGTTTAGTAAAATTCCGGTTATTTTCAATATTATTTTTATAACATATGATTTCAAAGAAAAAGCTCACACATAAAAATTCACTGTTGACATGCATATTATACTAATGCTCTAATGATTAAAACTTTAATACGTTAAAAAAATCTTTATATATATGAAATGCTCATATGAACTACACGATGGATAGAGAATAAGTTGAATGGTTTGATTGTTGCTAGATTCATAGAAAACAAGCTCATATTTCTGTGTCATGCGAAATTAAATTTATAATTTTCTTTTTGATTTATCATATTAAATCTAATTTTTACACATGAGGATTAATTCAGTAGCACTCATGCTAAATGGGCCCTAAATCCCAAACTGTAAGCATTTTGATGTAAATTGATTTACAGAACAATTAAATTGTACTGCAGGAATAGTAATCCTTCAACTAACTTTCTTCAGTTTCACAGTTAACTTAAATATTTTACACTATAACACAGGATTGTTTATTACTTAAAAAAATGCATTGTTTGCCAAAAATAATAAATTTATTTGATGAGGACTAATTTGATTTTGGTTAATAAGAGAATGGTGATTACGATTTTTGGAAAACTGCATCCCAGAAGAATTATTCACTAATTTGAGCATTCAATAAGCAAACTCTGTACCACCAGAAGCACTTTCGAGTGCCTTTATATCACGTCTATAGAAACTATCTCAAAATTATCTGTGTTTGGATACTGTGTGTGAGTACGTGACGATCCAATTATGTAAAATGATGGAAGCCATTTTGCTTAACGCAAATGCCTGATGGTAGTTCTTTGATATTTTATCAATTGCATTATACTCTATAATGGGTCCTTTTGAGCATTATTTTTTTAATAATGAAATAGAACATATATATATTGCTTGTAGTAAAAGTTTCTTACTTCATAGAAATAAATAAATTGAACGGTGTCAGATATTAAATATAACAACTTTGAAGATTGATTTTGCCTCAGTACAAATCATAACATCACCTATGCTTAAAAGGCAAAGGATAAACTGTTGAACTTAGTACATGTCATTGATTGCTACAAAGTAGTAGATTCTAGTCTGAGAGCAAGGTTTTCTGCGATAATGGCTAACGTAAACGATTAAGAGAAAAAAATATTTCAACTATGTAAATCATACAAGAGCAAAACTCCTTCTCGCACAACTATATTTTCCCAGTAATTTTTTAGTTTTCTTAATTTTATAAATGAAATAAAAATTAAATTAAAACATCTTCACTTATATCTCTAACTGTATTGCACTTTTGTTTATGGTTCATGCGAAACATTTCTGAATATTAAAATTTATTTCTTATTAACATGAATTCTTTAAGGTTATTATTTTTACTGGTCTGCTCTAGAAAAATATTTTTGAATATTTATCAAAAACATTTCCTTCATATTTAGTGATAGGTGAAGAAAGATTTCTTTTATATTTGAATATCATTTCGACGTTCTTTTGCATGTTTTGAACTAAATTCATATTTGAAAGCAAAACTAGCTTTGGAACATATTTGAAATCTACAAATTATGCTCAAGAATATTCTTATTATTTCTTACACATTAAATATTCTTTTATAATTTCACTCATTAATTTTCCATAATAGTACACAAAACATTTTATTTCTTCCCTATATATCTAGAGATTATTTTTCTCTTTTTAAGCATTATGAGTCTTCCCTTCTATGCTTTTTGCCTTCCTATTTAACGAGTTTTGAAGAGCCTTTCAATATATTTTTAAATATTTTTCAACCTCAGTTCGATAGCCACTTACAAAAAAAATACATTTCGCAAACTTGAATTATTAAATCAATTAGAAGAGTGTCAACATCCACGAAACGAAGGAAAAGAAAAGATTTTTGCCACGATATTGTACACTTCAATCCTTTTAAGTAAATAATTTGTTTACATTTTAATAACTAAATCAAACAGTGATTTATAAAAACAATAAGCAACTTGTAAACTATGTCAATCAAAACGGGTCTGGAAAATATCAAATATGGAGCCACTTTTGATAAAATATGGATCTTCACTAACAGTCGAAGCTGTATTCAACATTGAGCAATTGGGATAGAGTAACAGACCAAGCTGGTGTTTCTATCCTTCGTATGTTAATTGTACAATCTGCCTCCCACGACATCCATATTCAGTGGATACCTTTTCACGTGGGCCTATTTGGCAATGAACATGCTGACCAGTTGGCTAAGGATGGTACTTCCCTTCCAACCTCTCCACAAAACTAATGTCAACAAAGAGAGTTTGGATTGTCCCTCCAAGTCACAACTGGTATCGCCGCAGGCGTCCTGGTGGAGCCCTTGGAATTCAAGGGCCTCATGCTGAATAGACTGATACATGTAGATTTGCCAGTGGTCATACTAGGAGTCTCACTTTCAGGGGACAAATTAAGCTCTTCCCAACCTGTAAGAAGTGCAATTTCAGCGAGGCTAGTCCTCAGCGCCTACTTGATTGTCTGGATTTCACCATAGAAGAGTTTCTTGAGAGACCTCTCCTTTTCCTCAATTTTTTGAAGATTTACGGCCTTATAGGTCTGATATAGCTCCGCTATATCAGATGGGATTAGTAACATCATGAAAAATCCAATTCAAACATGTTCATCATCTAACTTTACCCATATTTCATCTCATATCATAGTTATTTCGATACACTAAACGTAGGAAATATGTAATAGATAAATTTTAAAATGAAATTCATATGGAATATATAGATATAGATATAGATATATATATATATATATATATATATATATATATATATATATAGATATAGATATAGATATATATATATATATATTAAGCATTTTACATGAAGATGCTCGTGTTATAGAATTTTGTCAATTAAAAAGCATTGTAGCAAATTTTATCATATATCAGTATACTCTTTCATATTAATTATTTAAGATATTTTTTGGCACACACACACACACACACACACACACACACACACACACACACACACACACACACACACACACACACACACACAAATATATATATATATATACAGGGAATTTCATAACACTTGTGTAACATTTCTTGTGATTATTGTTATTATAATGTATTAAGATGTGTTATTTATTTAATAATTAAAATATGAGAATTTAATCTCTTAAAGTGTTTTTATATTGATCTATTTATCATATTTTTAATATTGTAATCTCTCGAAAGGAAAATATTTCATAATTATTTATTTCAGTTGTTTAAACTAACAATACTATATAAATACCTTTATTTGAGAAAATTTCAGGCTTTTTTTAAATAACATGCTAATAATTACCTCTAATCTGACATATTATTATTTCTTCCTTTAGAATGTATAGAATGTAAAATTTTACTTATCATGTTACAGGCTTAAAAGAATACATTTAAAGCCATCAGAATGTTAATCTTGACAGTTTAAGTTCCTTTAAAGAAAGAATCCTGAACTATCCAATGGAACTGACTAATGTTAGAAAAAACCTTTCTTGCAGAGCAAAATAAAAGTTTAAACACATATTCATATGGTTTAAAAAATCTTTAAGTTCAGAGAATCTTAGTAATAAAAATATTATTTTGCTTCTTGCCAAAATGTCTGAAAAATGTTTTATGAAAAGTGGGACAATAAAATAAGTGATGAAGTATAAGATTTTGAAATATTGTATATATATATATATATATATATATATATATATATATATATATATATATATATATATATAATTTATATGAAATCATATAAAATATTAAAAATAATTATATACATTAAATTGACGGTTTCGTTCCCCAATTTTTCTTTATCCAAGTACTTAAATTGCATTTAATCCACTTCTCCAAGGACAAACAATTGATAGCGAAGAGTAAATTTCTGACATATAGAAGTTACGAATGTTTTTGATAGCTGTACTATTTAATATAAGAATGAAAACATTATTACAATACATGCCTATGACATCATTATACCTTTTCTGGAAATTTTTATAAGATTTCCTTGAAGATGTTTAATATGCAATATAAATTTTGATTATCATTTTATAAAAAATTTTTTTCCTTTTTTTATTTATAGTAATACAATAATTTTAAATTTTCTCAGAAATTTATTTATTTATTAAAACATTATAAAAATACATCTTGATATAAATGTATATTTTCATGAAACATTCTATGAATACATATAGGACAAATATAAAAAAGCTTGTTAAATTGTTGTAAATACGAAAGTTAATAGCGATATAAAACACAGGAATTACACACAAAGACCTTTATTTTTGGGAAAAATCATTAGGCGTAATTTTATATGGCAACTGCATTAAATTTCCTGTTGTTTTGATGAAACTGTTAAAATTTTTGGTTTTACTTTATAAAATCAAAATTAAACCGTTAGTGTGTATCTGAAATGAGAAATCCAAATAATAGAACTTATTAAGTTAAATATTGAATACCATCAGAAAAAAACAATACCTGAATGTGGGAAATGAAATGAAAGAAAAAACTTCATTTCCCACCTAATTGTTTTCAGTGTGACATTATTGAAAAAACATTCCATTCTAAAACATAACAGTTCTAAGCTAATAGTTGAATAGTATTTTGTTGAAATAAAATTTCAAGCATAAGAGATAGATTCGAAGTATAGGAGCAAAACAGTGCCATTGGTAAGCAAATCATTGTTCAGCAAAAAGAGAAATTACATTTTGTTTCCCATATCCCTTGCATATAACTGCATATTGACATATTGATGGTAAGAGAATAATAAATTTCTGTATAATAATTCTAGGTCCAATTTATACAGCTTATGAAAGAAGAACGGGAAATATAAAATCGTTTGTTTCTGTAGAAGAGACTGTCCCCTGTTAAATGTACTAGAAAAGTAAATTAAACAAAGTATGAAAGAGAAAAATAAATTACTAATGAAAATTTTTTTTTCTATGGTAAAGAAAATATAACATAAGATACTTTTCATAAAGAATAATGAAAAATTATAAAATTAAAATTAATAAACTTTAGAAAAATGGTAGCACAAGAAAGGACAGTAAAATTAATAGAAAGAAACGAAACATATTTCTAATTCAAATTTTAAAATAAGTGGTTTGATGAAATTATTCATTGAACTTTTCAGAAATGTTTATTTTAGAAATAAATGCAGCTGTAGATATGGGAGCTGTACTTGTAACAAAGAATCATCTCAAAGGTTTATTTCTTTTCTGCTTGCAAAGAAAGAATTTAATTTTGAAATAATTCCTAACATGCTTATAATTAAGCAGATATAATTAATATTCTGCTTCACAGAAGTTACCCCATAATAATCTCCATTTCTTTTTACTAAAAAAGCATTGCAATTTATGAGGGGAAAAAGCATTTTAATATGAATATGCTAATAACTGTATTTATGATAAAAGCATGGGTGAACATCATTTCAAATGATGGCTCCTACGAAGCTAGATAATTTCATTACATTTGATGTTTCAGAGAAAGGAAAAACAACATTTGTCATTCCTAGTTTGAAGATGAAACAGTTTTACACAATTATAAAAGGTCTGTAATTCAAAATTCTTTATAATTGTAGGTTTACTTACCTACAGGTTGTTATAAAGGCGTTTATCAGTGAAACATGTATCAAGGTTACTGTGGGTTGTTTAAAAATTATTAATATTTTTCATAAAAAGTTATTAAAACAGCATATTTCAAATAAATTTCTTCGATTCAAAAGGAACTGCAAAGAAATTTAGTTTTATTTAGCATAACAAATGCTTTCAAAGAAATTTAGGTTTTATTGGATAAAGCGAATAATTAATAACATTGATAAATTTCATAAATATTTGATTCAGTTGATTATTCGTAAAATTTTAACTTCACAAAATTAAATACAATAATTTAGAAGCATTTGCAAACTTCTAATTTTATTTAGTTTAGCATTTAATAATAGAAAATAGGCTTTCTTATTTTCAATATTACGTAAAACACTCACTTTTCTTTACTGTCTAAAAGAGCAAATCTAAAACCATCTTGAAATTTTAAACAATCTGATCATTCACTGTATGAATAAGTGACAATGTTACGTTACCATCGAATATTAATGGTTGGTGTAGAAATTTTAACCTTGTCTGTTGTTTCTTATGATTTGAATCTACAATTGCTTCTGATTTCATTTTTCCTTCAGTGGTCTCAAAGTACCAGATGACATATGAGCCCTTTTCAGAAAAATATGTTGTCTTTTTTAAGTAAATCTTATTTACTCTGCAGTGTACGGTGTATTGTGTGTACTATACGCTTTCTATATGTTACAGAAGTAAGTAAAGAAAAATGTTTACTTCATGTTTCTTAACACATTCTAAAAATTTTGTTTATTTTAAAAGCTATCTTCCTAATTTCTAACTACTTTTTCTGACCAATACTAACTCCTTTTTCATTTCTTGGCAATATACATTTTCTGACCAATGTGTTTTCAGCCTTCTCAATGGGTCCCAGATCAAAAATGGATTGAAACGTGGATGAAAAGTGTTCGAACTTCAAAGTCTAATAAATTTACCTAAAGAGAACGTCCATGCCTATATTCGTCCATCTTATTATCCTTACAGCCCACTAATTTTGATGTTCATTGGACTGTGACTTAATAAACTTAATTTTAATTGAACAACTAAATAATCTGAAAACATTTTATTTAGGTATTGTGAAAGTTCAATGATACATGGCTTAAAATAGGTAGTGTAACTTTTTGTCTTAAAAAATTTCAGATTTTTTTCTAGACATAGTTGACCAATAAAAGGTCTTGCTTTTTTTGTGTTTTCTCGTGTTCATGTGGTGGGAAATTGTAATGAATGTTTCCCTTGCTACAAACAAAGACAGCCAAGCGCCTCTGAAGTTCCTTCTGTGAAATTAAAATCGTGATTGGATACAATCACGTTTTTGGCTGTTTTGTTATTCTTTGCGTATTTTCAAATAAAAGCAAATCTTTTTAAAGGTGTCAGCTAATAATCAGAAGTTTATACGGAAAATGTGTTAATGTATTGTACGGAGATTTTCTCTTTTATTTCATTTTTGTAGTACTTTATAAAACATTTCTTCCATTACTAAAAATCTAATACGTATAAAATCATAGGAAAACAATTATCATTAATTTGTAAGAAATAGAATAATCTAGTAAAAAATGTTCAATATGAATGAATACATTTTACAACCTCATAAGCAAGTTTGAAAACAATCGTTCAAGATTTACAGGATAAATGAAAATTTAAAAAATAGAAAGAATGTAATGATATAAATACTATGCATGCGTGCTTACTAAATGTGATGTTAGAAGTGTCAACATCAAATACGGAAAGTAAAGGGGGGCGTGAAAGGGAGCAGAATTAATCGAAAATAAATTACCTCAAATTAAATATATTATGATTTTTGATATCAAAGGATCTCAAAATCAAGTGTACTAAGCAAACATTCTGAAGAACTTTTATCAAAAACCAGAGCTTATAAATTTATTGATTGATTCAGAATCACCAAATTTTAATAAAATTTAAAAACTACATAATATACAGATTACATAAAATAATTGGTAAAAAAATTTTACCCTATTAGATTGTGAAAAATACAGAAATAATTTATTAAATGAAGAGCAATGAAAGATAATTAACTTGAAACGAGATATACACAAATTACTGTGAAAATAAGTTTTACAGAATATATTTGGCAGAACATGATATTCTTTTAGCATATCAGATCTATATTATATCAGATCCGTACATAGAAGATCTCTCTTTCCCTCAAAAGGAAATATTAAATAATAAAAACAGAAGTTGGTTGAAAATTAAAACTATTGAAACATTTTAAAATAAAAATACTTTGATCAAATATAAAAGGTGTAATCTAATATTTCATTTAATTACAAAAAATTAAATGAATGGCAAGAATACATATCTACCCCTTATATAATATTGAGCACATAATTAAAGCTTTTAACACACTAAAATGTATAGTATATTTAATAAAAAGATATAAGCAAATACTACCATTGCTTTAACAGCTGAAGAACTCACATCTTTCGTTACTAATTGAGAAATTGTCTTCAATCTAAAAAATAAGCTCTTCAAAAATCTAATTTTCAGTAATAGTAATGATACTTATTCATTCAACAAAATTATTTGGCTAATTTTGAATTACTTTTTGTACTAATTAATAAACTAGTTATTTTTTCTACAAAATAATATTCGGAAAATACGGAAAGGCTTAGATTAAGTAAATTAAAGCAAAAGAATTAAAAATAGTTTATTACAATTTAATCGTGTTAGTTTCTTTAAAGGACGAGTTTATTACCATAATTACAAAAAATAACTGAATTTCAACTTATATTTATCATAGCTTTTTTATCTTTTACGAATTTAGTAGGAAAAAGTAAGATAATATAAATAGAGATTCATGTATTTTGAAGTGATAAAACTTTTATGAATTGTTTCAAATTCCACAATTCAATCGTATTGCATCATTTTACATTATAACTACAACAGATTTACTTAGATTTTTTATAGACAACATTCCTTGAAAAAATAATATGATTTTTGGTCTCAAAAGTTTATCGAAGGGGTTGATTGGCTCTTGTTACGCTGTGAAGACGTGACGAAGAAAAATCGTTGATTACATTTGTGAAATACATGGGGGAATTCAATAGGAGATAAAAAAATAAAAAAAAGGAAAGGTTTTCCTGCAAAACAGAGCGATGTAGAAATTTCCCAATACGAATCTGTCATAAGGTACACTTATTTTCTAGAAAACAAATTTGATTTTGCCGAGATATGTTATAATGAAATTATTCATCTGCTATATCTGCCTTATACTCTGACTTAATTCTCAATAAAATTATATATAAGAATTTATTAAGATTTAACATATATTTTAAAATAACATATTTTTTTATCCTCTAAAAGACTTACTAGCATGTGTAAATGGGGTGAAATGATAATTTTTTAAAACACAAATGAACTTGAAGAATGAAACTTATTTTTAATATTCAATTTATATAAAAAGTATATTATTTACATCATGTGTGTAAAGTATGTAAGCTTTTTTCTGTTAATTAGATAGTTAAATTTAAAAGTTAATATAGATTTATGAGAAAAGCACTTACGTTTTGATCCTCCTTTTGTGATACTTTCTATGTAATTCTTAATTAATAATATAAACATATTTGTAAGCGAGATATTTTAAGTTATTATAAAGGAAACTTTTACATACAATATTTAACCATGTAGAAGTATTTGGTGTGTTATATGATTTGCGTTCTGCAGCTAAAATGACATTTTAACTGTTGTATTTAAATGAATATATATATATTACATTAGAAAACTGGTATTTTTAAATGTTAATGTAAATTTGTATTGCTAAATTGAATATTAATTAAAACTAATATTTTTAGTTTTAATTAAAATTTCAAGAGATTAATATTAAAGGGATATTCGTGCAATCTTTTGCATATATCAAATATTTATCTACATCTAAATTTATTTTTCATTATAAAATAATATTTTTTATGATGTGAGTTTACAGTTATTATAAAAAGTCATTTTTAAAAGTTTAAATTAATTTTATTATAGAATAAAATATTTCAGTTCCCTAAGTCCCCCTCCCCAATGAATAAATTACCATTTAACCCTAAAAAACTTAAAAATTCAATTCATTTTATGGACTTTAAACATCATTATTTAATAATAAATTATGCACACACACACACACATATATATATATATATATATATATATAATACACATATTCATAACATTTTCTTTGAGATTTATACTATTAATTTTTTTATTTTTTATGCACTTATGTGTTAGACCTTCTTTTAAATTTCTGTCACAATATATGTTTTAATCTTGATTACCATAGGTAAAGGAAAAACTACTTATAATTATATAAAAAAATAAAAATAAAAAAATAAACATTTGGTACGTTAAGTAAAAAATGGTAAGATATATACATTTTTTAGTTATTATTATTAAATATAAAGTCATTTCTACTTAAATAAGCTAAATGTTATCTCAATAATATTTCATTTTTGTGCAGTGAAGATTTTAGTTGTTTTACTTAACTGTACAGCTAACAAAGATTTGATTGTTAAAATTACTAAAAGTAAATAATAATTTTGTAAAAATAAACAACTTTTTTTTCCCTGATAATTATGAGAAACATATTGGGAAAGCTCTTTTTACACGTTAATGATTAATAACAAGTGAAGCAGTTAAGGAAACATTAATAAATCTTAATAACATACATGACAATTTTAAATTTTTATTTCCATTTTATTTTCTACTTAAAATGTAATTAACATACAAAAACATTTGAATAAAATATAAAAATAAGAAAACTTTTGGAATGTACGTGATTAATTATGGGAATAAATTCATTCTAAAATGCATTTCCGTTCATTTAAAAATATAATTAAACTATTTTAAAAAATATTAATAACAGTGAAAAGTTTATTTTATACAAGCAGAAACGTTTTTCGTTTTAACTATACATATAATAAAAGCTTTCGAACATTTTGAATACTCTGTTGAATGACTCAGATATTTTTTGCTTCGTGTTATACAAGCAGAAAAGTTAGCATGAAACTAGAAATTAATGAATGCAACTTCAGAAACCAATATATTGAAACAATGTTATTAGCATTTATAACTTCTAACACCAATTGTTTTTCTTTTTATGTGGAAATATTTGAGATACAAATTTAAGTGAAGTTTCTTAGAGGTTAAATTGTATATATAGAATTTAATTTAAGATTCTTGAATATCTACATAAAATGATTTTTGTTTTTTATTACTTTTATATTGCATATTCTTTCTTAGTTATTATCTAGAATTTCAGTATTAAATAACGATGGTTCTAAATTTCCTATAATGCTGTTTAAGTTTATTGTATGATTTATGATAAAAATTTCTTAATGAATTATTTTGATTTAGTGATAAACTTAATATAAAATTATTTAGGGTATGCATGTGATTAAGAAATAACAATTTCCCGTTAACAAAACACTATTGTTAATAAAATGTTTCGACAAAGGAATGATCTTCAGGCTGAGATAGTCTCAGTGGTTTTCTTCTTAATATTTTGAATTATATTCATATTTACTGGAGTTCGAAATAAAATTTTTCTAATTTTTTAAACATAATTTTGCATTTAAAATCCTTCATTAATATATAATTTATTATTGTCGAATTAACACTTGTATGTGTACACATATGGTCATCCCATTTCAAATACCGCATCAGATAAGCTCAAATAAAATACAATTTTCAGTTACTGCTCTCAATTTTTAAATAATTGCTCAAATTTACAAAATAATGAGACAAAAACAATGTTAAAACCCTCAGCCACTTTTTTACTATTTGAATATGAAAATTTGTCCTTTTTCATCACTGAAACTTGGACGCAGGATGTAAAGTGAGTTCCAAGAATAACTCCATTAAATTCAAAATCATTCTAAAGTCACATTTTGACCGTACCTCTCTCAGCAAATAAATGATATAAGCCAGTTACCAACTTATTGGCAGTGTGACAAATGAAACCGGCCCATAAACGCAAAGCATAAAATAAAATGTAATGTTTTAAACATTCTAGCTGGATATTGGTTCTCAAAAATTGCAGGTTGTCCACATTATCACTTATTTTGGTTCTAAAGATACTGCTGATAACAGTATAGTCAAAAACATTCTTCTTCCTCTTTATAAGCTCTACAGCCGGTTATCATCCAAGCCTGTCTTTGTCAGTTTCTTCAGTCTAGATCTAATAGACGCTAACTTCTTCCAATTGGTTACTTCCAAGTCCAGTGATCATCTCTCCACTTCATCTATCCATCTGGTTTTTGGTCTTTCTCTCCCCTTTCCCAATGGTGTTTGTTATTTTTCCAACAAGTTTTTTTTTTATATTCATATCGATATATATGCCCTAGCCACCCTAATTTGGAAGTCTTGATAACTTTGACTATGTTGAACTCTCTGTATTTCAATTGGAGTTCATGGTTATAACGGATTCATCATATTCCATTTTTTCTAATTGCTCCAAAATGTTTTCTTAAAATTCATCAACTTTTTTTCTTTTTCTTCTTCTTTGCTAATTGTCCAACATTCGCTGTCATATAGATCTATTGGTCTTACAAATATTTTGCATAGTTAAGCTTTCATTTTTCAGCTTATATATTTAGATTTAAACTGTTTTCGTAATCCATAATAACATTTATTAGCCATGTTAATTCTCTCTTTAATTAAAGTTTTTACGTCATTATTTATGTTAAAAATAGTGCCTAGATATTTTAACAGAATTACCTGTTCAAACTCGCATTCATTAATTTTCAATGGTTGTAGATTTGAGATTCTGTTTGTTACAGTCATGAATTTGGTTTTTTTGGGGGGGGAGGGAGGGGAGGTTTACTATTAATTCTTTGTTTTTGTTGCTGTCTTAAGTGCACAGAAGGCTTCCATTGTAGCCACTTTAGTTCTTCCCATGTTATCAATATCGTCTACAAAGCTAGCAGTTGTACGGATTTAATGAAAATTGCCTTGCTAATTTGTATACCGAAGTCTCTAATTTCTTTCTCTAAAGCTATATTAAGCAAATGACATGAGAAGGAGTCTCTTTGTTTCAGCCCCTTTTCAGTATGGAAGGCATGTGATAGAAAATTCAAAAACCTTCAGTGTCGTTTAGATTATGCAAATAAAGTATTTTACGGACTATAGCGACTTTTCAAATTATCTCTAATGTCATGAAATGCAAAGTTTTACTATATAAACCCTTAAATAGGTTAATATTAACCAATGAATCAAAGACCTGCATTCTAATTAAAGCTTAAAAAAATCAAATATCCATTATTAAATGAAAACTTCTGAAAGCAATTCTTGGTAGGAAGGAAACCAGCATTGTTCGGTGAAGTAAATATAAATTTGAACAATATAAAATCTAAAATGAGTCAAATATTATAAAAACCATGAAAATAAATCGTGCACAAAGTGCCTCCGATATTTAGATGATGATTCTACATTTAAAAAAAATCCCTTTTCATAAGATTCTAACAAGCAGGAAAAGAGATAGACTCGAAATGAGATACCCAGAAAGTCAGTAACGACTGACTTTCTGGCTATCAAGGGAAGAAACTAGTGCACAACTGTAAAGAAGTAGAATTTAGTGGAGCAGAATTCAGAGGAAGGCACTGCCTCACCCTGAGCTGTTTAGACAACATAATGATGATGAATGTATTTAATATGATTACTCCCCTTTTCACTATTAGAGCTGAAAATATTCTTTCCTTTCAAAGGAGCACTCTTCAGGATATTTATATAGCTATACTCTTGTCCGTTTTTGTGTTGTGATGATATTACGATGGCATCCTGGATACTAATCCTGAGTTCTTAAATCATATGTGAATTTGTTTCTACTTTTTTCTCTTTCCTTAACCATCACCACAAATAAAGGTTTCAAGTGGACAGATCAAGTGACAGAAAAAACTACAAGGCTTTGCTGATCTTTCTTTCAGGTGTAGGTACCTGAGGCACAAGGAACAACTATGGCTTGATCTCTAGCAAATTGCACGGTCTTACTGAAATTAACATAACTGAGGTTTCTTCTTGGAAAGTTCGAATGAAACTCCTCTAGGATATACCTAAACTGTCACCTCAAATTCTATTCCTTGTCATCTTAAAGAATATGGGCTTAACACACATTGATTTTGTTGCCAAAAACATAATATACAAATATAAAATAATTTTAAAAGCACACACAATATTCTATATTAAGACAAGCTACTGGTACTACAAGCTATTATACTACTGTATGCCGAACTCTGTATAACATCGGAGATTGCATTGTCAGAAATTGCATATCCAGTGTGCTCAGAAATTATAAAAATAAATTTTAGTAATTGGCATTTCTACATGTGTTGTATTCCACATTTATGTATTTTATGACTGCATAAATGAATACATGTGTTGAAACATGAATTACATGAGCTGTAGAATTTTATAAAAATCAGTTCTTTGATTATATTGCAAAAACCAGTTTCTTAGCTTTTACGATAGAGAAAAGTGTTATTTTGTTCCTAAACAAATAAGGTTAACAAGATGAATCATATTAGACATAATTCTAGAGTTTGGAAACGATTGCAAATATTGTTTGTTTAAATCATTTTTGGAATTTTATCGAGTTTTTCTTAATTTGTATCCTATTTTTAGCATTTTTGCAAATTATTCTGTTCTGAACTGCAAGTAACATAAACACTTGAATATTTATGAATTATAGTTTGCTGTGTTTAGTGATATTATCCCTTAATACTATCGTATTATACTATATAAGAAAAGAAATCATACTGCAGTAAAATCAAAAGCATATATGCAATTTGTGAAAATATGAAGGCAAATTTAGTCTGAAAAAGGAATCTGTGCATATAAAAGTTTGCTTGGGGAAATGCAACATTGAATTTATTAATCAAGAGCCAACCCATTATTTATAATCAGTATCAAAGAAAGAAATGTAAAACATACAGAGAATGAGACTTTTAATAAGCTATGCAATTTAAACTTGACGTTTACTTGCTAATATTATTTAACTGAACAGGAAATAAATGAACATTGGAGGAAAACTAAATTTATTGCGCATGAATTAGTTGAAAATAAATATCATCAAAACGCAAACATTAGTTACTAAGCATAACAGCGTTGACAGTTCCTCGTGTATTCCCCTCTTCATTCCATTCCTTTCACGCATTCCTTCCGTTTCTGCTTATTTTGAGGGAATTCAATGTCAAACTTTGCAGTAAAAGGCATCTTTCGCCGCCATTGATTTATGTGAATGTGGTGGGAAATATTTCCGAAATTTTTCCAACTCGATTCACAGCTTTATGGTTTGACTCATACCGTAAAGTGTTGTTTAAATCTCTCACAATTTTAAGTCCTCCAAATACTTGATTATATGTTAAGAAAATATCAGTTGAAGGTACTTTCATGTTAATGTGGTATATTTTCAATGATAACAAAAATTATTTTCCGTTTTTTTTGTAGCTTAATTTCAGATTTTTTAGTTCAGTGCATTCTACTGCCCAGTTATTTCACTTTTTATTTCGCTGGAGCTCACAATTAATAGAATATAAGTAGTAATTATTTGTCAAATTTACAATTCGAAATGAACATTAGCCGGTAGTCATTATAATTCCTTCTCTATGTATTAAAATGTTTCAATATTTCAGTATGTATTAAATGTATTTTGTGCGTAAAAATTTTAATAACTCTTTTATAACTTCTTTATGATATTAAATATGATAATTTAAAAATGTCGCTCTTATAACGTTTCACTAAAAAAACCTATAAATGTATCCCCTTATCTATCTCATAGATATTTATTTATTATACTAAATTACTTAAATTACGAATCAATTTCTGGTACTTTTTTCAAACACTTTAAAAAAATCCTGACTTTAAATCTGTTTTCTATTCAATGTTAAATATATAAATAAATTTATATAAAGCACAATAGACCTATATTTTCTTTCCTAGCCTATATATTTATCAGGAGTTTTGTGTATTACTTTTATTATTAGCACATCTATTGCTGTCACTACATTCTTAAAATTCTGGATCAAATCTATATGTCATAGTCTTTATGTTTAACTATAAAATATTTACGATAGAAATATGATACAAAGTATCAAATTTTTTTGTAGTTACATTATTACAAGAAATGTGCAAAGTAAATCTGCCAAGATTTATCATTGAGCAAATTTCCTTTCAGCTGGGTAGTTACAAAATTGAATAATAATAATAGTATTTTTAAGAAGATGGTGATTTTGACTTATCTATATGCTCAGTCCATACCTCAATCATAATTTGTCTAAATAATTTAAAATATAAATGTTTATTGTTGTTTATAATGCCATTATTTAAATACATTATAGCAAATTATACATTCCATATAAAATGCTGCATTGTTCCAAGTGTGTCTAGATGGTAATTGGTTCAATCCTGACGATTTTAAATTCACCATCATGGAAGTAAAAAGATTTGATAAATGCATATATGCTCAATTAGGAGTTTTTATTGTTCCATGTATGAAATTTACAAAAAAAGTTTTAAACTGAAGAAGTATTTTGCATAAAGAGAAAAAAACTCATTTAGAATAAAGTGGTAATATATGCAATTACTCATATCTTCACAAAACAATTATCACATATTGTTCCACAAATGTAGTATGCATGTCTTCATTTCTTCCAGCAGCGTAAAACTTGCCTGAAGTAAAGATTAATGGCCTTCTCTATAACACACAGGTTTATACGTGAGATCACCATTCTAATATTATTTTTACATTTAACAAATAATATAATACAATGAGTTTAATTTTACAGAAATTGATTTGATGTTACTTGAGTGCCATTAGATTTTCTGGGGATTGATTGCTATTTATGGTAAGTTTCCTCACACAAATCAATTAAATTGGTAACTCTTCTTTGTTTCCTTTGTCACTCAACGGCCATTTTTGCATACGAGTATTAATTAAAGCGGGATCTACAGTTTGAAGTGGATTTAGAACCACTACAAATATCGAAGCCCAGGGTAAGGTTAAAACTCAAGTATTATGGAAGCCAATGTCAAAACATTTGGCTTCCAGATTGTCGATCTTTTCAGTTGGATACATGAGATTTCATCTTTTCACTTCAATTCATGGCTTAATCACCGCAATTCATGGCTTAATCACCTCAATTCATGATTCCAAGTCATGACACTCACGAGAGGGAATTAAATCTAAGAATTATTAAATAAAATTTTATGGCGTTATTTCTTCACAGTTATCTGTTTGGCATATCTATTGGTACAGATAATAAAATGTTATTTTTAACTTATACATAGAACTTATTTCACAAAAGAGTATTTTTGAAGTATAAATATTTGGAAACATATCTCAAATATAGATTCTACTTATTTGGTTCCTTAATGTAATTATTTTGTCTCTTATTATGAAACTCAATTGTTTGTTTATGTTCATAGGCTCATAATCCAAAACCTTTACTTTCATATCTAAGAAAAACATCTTTTAAAATTTTTCACCGATCAATTCTACAAATTTAAGTATAAATCATTTTCATTTTTTATAACTTTGAGTCAATAATTGAAAACCTTCAAAAACATTTAATTTTATGTTATTCAGATTCCAGCATAGGATTATCTAACAGTGTGTATGCCTTAGAATTTTATAGATTCAGCATTTTTGCCATTTATCTTAATTTTTGTGAATCCCTTAACAAACGGAGTGCTTCCATCCAATGGATGAATGAATTTTTTATGAACTTATAAATTTCACATTTGATGCTTTTACTTTCAGAGTAAATACCACTTTTTACTGATGTTAAAATATGTAGGTGTCATATACTTAAAGAAAGTCACTTGAATAATTTAGGTCACATTTTTACAAGAATTTTGTCTTAGCGTGTCTTGACAGAGGATATTTATCTTGCTCGTGGAGTGGCACGCAGCCTTATTCTTTTGACAGTAATTTTTCAAATTTCTTTCTGCGCCTTTGAAATGTTGAAACAATATCGTTAATTGATAACAACTTAAAGTCTGACATGAATATCTTTTCACAGTGAGTTAATTAATGTTTAAATCAAGGAATTTCATAAAAAAAATAATTGCATTAATTAATATTAGTAATGTAGATAAAAATTTATTTACTAGAATTTTTGCTGTAAATATAAATTAAAAACAATTTTTAACTTTAAAAATTTATTAAATAAATTAAATTTTATTTTATGTACGATCATAAAGCATTTTTAATGTTTTCATAAATCTTTAACTGTAAATTGGTATTTTGTTAAAAGGTAAGTTTTATTTAAATATGCAATAAGAAAGAATATACTCAATTAAGATCAATTTAAGCCAATGAGTACAAAGGGTAGAAACAGATTTTCTTGGTCGAAAACAAGGAATATTATCATATATTTTACTTTTCAAAAACATTTGACTTCATGCAATATGCTTATATTATGCCATAAGGAAAATGATTACATTTTTATCACATTATGTCCACAGGATTTATAAACTTTACTAAAAATACCTTAACTCAAATTTACTTAAGTATGAAAATAAAAAGAAGAATTCACATTCTTTTCCTTATAAATCGGTAGTTTACAAAATAAGTGAATCTATCTAATAAGTTACAAATGTTCTGAAGATAAATTATTTTAAAAATCTACTACATTTAATTTAACCTGGGAATCTAATGAACAATTGTCGAAAAGTATCAAATGAAACATTCCAAAATTCTTTATAAAAGAATTTTGAAAGTTGTTGGAATAAGGTAGATGGATCATACCGATTTCAAATTTTGTGCTCAAAAATTACATAATAACTTTTCTATATCATACTGACGTCGGAACACTCTGTGAGGACGCTAAAAGATTCTTCCTGTCCAAGCGCATGGAGCCATGACTATAGAAGTCCAAATGCACAAATATGATAATTATAGTAAATAATTCCATATTTTGAAGGGAACTCAGTTTTCTCCATGGGATGAACCTAATCAGCTGGAACATTTCTAAACGTACCTCCTAGAACATTTTTTTTCCTTTTCAGGAATACTGTTGGGCCAATAGAAGACCATAACAACCATTTGCAGGCTTATGAGTTAGAAAAATGCAATCCAATATTCACTCCAATACAATCCAATAATCACGATTATATGCTTCTACATTTTCCCTTCAAATATGCTTTGGTTGTATTGTAGAAAAGGAAGAAAAATGAGACACATTTGACTTTATAATTGTTTTTCACTTGTTGGTCCAGGAGGCAAGCGAAAAAATCCTTGATCAACTGACTGGAATTTATAATTGTGTCGACTGTGTAATGGACACTTCAATTAATATTTCTACAAGTGATGAAGAACTGCTTTTTCATATAAATGTGTTGTTTATATAAGTGTCTTTATATTGTAACTATTGATATTGGCGAGTTTAAATGCTGGCTATATATTCTGCTGTTTGTTTTGCAGATTTGTATTCCTCGTTTATAAATAAAATTATAAAATATTATATTTTTGCTAATTATTTCTGGATTTAAATTTATTTATATGATAGAAAAATGAAGTAAACATTTTATCTCCGTTGGAATTATACTGTGCTTAGTATTTAAAAAAATATATTTTTTACCACAGTTATTTTTTTAATTTTATCTGTAAAATGTAAGCAATCCTTTTTTCTAGCTTAAGCTGTGAAGACCTTTCAAAGTTGTTAACAAGAGAATGAAATTTATAGAGTATTTCAAAGTTGTTAACAAGAGAATGAAATTGTGAAAATTATTTTTATCATTTAATAATTTATGTGATAAAAAATGACTCATTTCAATTGCTTTAAGTTTTCAAAATGATTAATTTTATAGAGTATTTAAAACTTTTCTTCGTATAGAGTAGGAAATATTATCTATATCAACACGTACAATTATACTACATTTATTGTATTAAACTTAGTTTTCTTGTTGTAAAATTTTCAACCTTTAAATTTTAAATAGCATTCTCTTTAACCGAGTGTCTTTGATAAGATAACATCTGCCTCCAATGAGAATGATGAAACTCAATTCGTTCAGAACGAAACTAATTTCCCCAATGAACTTTTTTCGCTTTAAGTTCCATTAGGAGTTTCATTTTCTGTTCCTTCTTCCCGAAATGCATCAAATGAATGTCTGATGATTATCCAGGTTCTCGTTTTTGTGCTCACGAGACAAAAGTAATTCTGAGAAGCATCACACATTTATTTCCAATTCCACGCTAAGTAAGCAATTCCAAAAAAGATTTAATTGACAATACAATTACACAAGAAGCTGCTTTACGTGTTAAGCAATAAATATATAATTAATGAAAATGCACAGTGATGGGACTAATACAAATAGTTTTTCCTATGGCTCTTTAAAAAATATATACATCTAAGCATTTTTTATACCTTACAGCATGCAATGAAATTAGCAAACTAGCATGGGTTTTTCACATCAGAATTGATCTTCTAAGGTTTACTTAAAAGAAACAAAAATAAAATGATGTAATCAAAAATTAATTCTAATATTATCAAGTTTTATGCAATTATTAGAATAAATTATATTATATTAGAAAATATTAGAATGAATAGTATTATTTTTGTAATTATTCATATATGAGAAATATTATCCTGTAATGATATATGAGAAATATTTATTTGAAATCACATTAATCCATACAATTAACTAGTTCCCCATATAGATGAACAATCATGACTATAAAAATGAATAAAACACATTTATATAGGAGATTAAGAATTATTAATCCCTCAAAATTATATTTATGTGATCATTTTGTATAATAACATGGCATTTAAGGAGTTTTAAGGAAGTTTATTGGAAAATTATTTGAAGTCTTCATAAAATTGTTTGCTGTGTGAAAATTATTTTTATCATTTAATAATTTATGGGATAAAAAATGACCCATTTCAATTGCTTTAAGTTTTCAAAATGATTAATTTTATAGAGTATATTCTTTAAATGTACGATAGTAGCGAAATATACAAAATATATTCATATTTATTAGAGTATGCATTCTCTAAATTACCATATGAATTAATCTTAAAACCATAATTTTTAGAAAATTCTTCTGTATATTGATAAGATAAATATGTTCGTTTTATTCCTTACAATATGTGTATTATTTTTACATATATTCTGTAATTATTATTTTGCGCACATAAAAAATTCTTGTATACATGAATTTAAGCGCACAGAATTATTAAAAACTGAATAGTTCCTAAGTTTAAAAAAATGTCTAATTTCTTCGTGATTAAGTTACTTTAAACCTCATTATGTAAAGAGAAGTTAAACTTAAAACACTTTCTGTGGTTAATTATATAATGTAAAGTTAAATTACGTCTTTAAATGAAATAGCTTCAAGGAAACATTTGAAGCAAATGAGTGCAAAACACAAAAATTAGAATAAATGTTAATAGAAATCAAATTTGATAAATAATAATAAAACTGAGAAAAGTAGAAGCATTTAAAAAGCAAATTCTGTGTATGATACAAATGTGAATAGAGACGTAATAAGATTCAGATTATTCTTAATTTTTTTCGCGATATCAATAGAAATTTGAGTGAATATTTTATTTGATGCTGTTCCCTCAATCACAAAATATTTTTTGGAGAATCTCCCTATCTTGGAATCTCTATGTGAATATAAATTCCTCGACATAAGGTATCCGAAATAAATACGTTAAGAAAAGGAAAAACAAAATAATCTGAAATATAAATTTTGTTAAAGGCTTGCAATCTTTAAAAAAACAATTTTTGTCTCGGCTATAGAAGTATAACATTTTCCTTTCTTAAATAAAAAAAATGTTTGATATCTGTGAAAATATAGCGCATCTAAATTCTTTTCAGAAAAGTAAAAAATTGCTAAAACCATCGAAACATACGTTTTTTACTATTTTTTATATTATTTTAAATATTTCAGATATTTTTTGTTTGTAATATTTTATGATCGACATATCATTTTACTGTTATACATCATAGAAATTGTATTTCTATGTCCTATTATTAAATAGTGTAGTGAAAGATGAGACTGGAATTCAGACATTTTCTTCAATTTTAAAAAGACACATTTCTTATATAATTAAAAACTTTGTTTGAAAATTTGTTAACTTCAAAAATCCCAAGTCTGAAACCACAAATCTATAACAATTGAACAATTTAAATTAACCTAATTTTATTAAAATCGAAGAATGATATCATTTAGGAAGGAATTCATTTTTGTTAAATGATTATTTTAAAATTTTTTATGATAGTTATTTAATATAGCCTATTCGAATCTTAACGATGTATGTACAGTTTTTTGCACATTATTGGTGAAAATAAATTTCGTATCAAAAGCAGTTGACATAAGATAAAAAATTTATTAAATTCTGAAACTTTTGTGCTAGCAAATGTCAAAGGTATAACCTATAAGCATATTTAATAAGTTTGAATTAACACTTCAAACACTGCTCCCTCTTATTCTTAAGTCAAGTATTTGCAATTATTTTATAATATTAAAAAGTTAGCATAAGTACAACTGCTTTAAAGAAACTCATTGAGGAATCTAGAGAAAACAGAACTACATCTCTCCTAATTCGTCATTTTCAAGAATGGTTGTTTAAGAATTTTGGATCTTCTATGGCACATAGCTTGATCGACGGTGAATGTACAAAATATCTAGGTAAATGCAAAATCTAAACGTCAGTAATTTTTAACTAAAATTTTCCAAATTTAATATTTGAGTGTACGATGAAAATGTTTACAAAATTTATGTTAAGTGTGATTTCAAATAGTGTAACTTATTAAGTTCTTAAAGTTTGCCGAGAATAAACATATTTATACAAAAGAAATTTACATTGTTAAAACAAGACGAGAAATTATATAATTTTCAAGCGCGAAATAAACTTTCATATTTATATACTATTCTAAAGATCTTTATTGCAATATTTTGAAAAGCGTTCTTGGTATATAAAACTGAATTATATCTACTCATATAATATAATATTTTGCAATATGCTCTGAACAAAAAAGAAGTATAATAGCAGCCTTATGAAAAAAAATTAAAATGTATTTTAAAATACGGTGTCTTGACAGAAAGCTCTATTCAACGTACATATGTCTCAAATCTCACATTTTAATGTAATTATTATTTATGATGTCTCTAAAAATATTTAAAGAAATTTTTTTAATGCAGTTACAAAAATTACTTTCTTTTAAAGTTTTAAACCCAACTACGTTTATAAATGAAGTGATATATAGATGAATTTTACACTCTGTCTAGTGACCAGCTTAACTGACTGTAGGTCGAGAGGTCCTGGATTCGAATCCCTGAAGAAGTACAGGAGAAGGACAAGTACAAGAGAAAGCGGCAGAAAGCACCATAAAGCATGACCATTCGGTCATGGATGTGCTTTCTACCGCTTTCTCCGCTTCCTTGCAAGAATGGGCTGTGAATGTTTATTTACCCTATAATCGGGTACCTAGGGTATATATATACTGAGGAAGTCGGACTTCACAACAAATTACAGTAAAACAGTTGGAAAAGTGGAGCAGAGCACCTCATATTGTCAGTATAGCTGGCACAATACAACAACAACATGAATTTTAATTCATGATTTGCGCTTGCAATACAGATTATTATTTTTTTTTATCCCGCCTGGCTTTCCCTGGTTCAAACTTCCTCAAGGAATATGACTGTTATTTCTACAACTATGCATCAAAATTTCAATTTTTATTGATTTCTTAACATTAAAAACAAGTAAAAAATATATTGTATTCAGTTTTTCAATTAATGAATAGCGTAATATAATTTTTAAGTTAGTAGGTGAAAATTAAGATATTTCCCTTCTGTGCTTTCAGTGAAAGATATTTTTTGATGTCATGAGGAATAGAACCAATATATGTTTTTCGGAATTAAAACATGCATGAGACCCATAGTCATATTTAAAAAAAAAGACTTTTTTTAGTAAATTAATATATCTTTAATTTAAAAGGGAAAACAAAAATAAGCACTTTGTATATAAGAACACTGTCACCAAACCATGAATGACCAGCTTGACCTCCAAACCTGAATCCCATAAAGCAATTGTAGAATTATCTCGGTAGATGAGTAGATGCTTTAAATTATTTTCCAAGGTCTATAGCAAAGAGCTTATTCTATGTCTGATCTTTGCTTCCCATTTCGGTAATCGTGAATTTAATTGATAAATGGAAATGTAGTGAAGGTACTTTTTAACCTTTCCATTTATCAATTAAATTTTAACATTACCTTTGGTAATTTTTTTATGACATTTACCTCATTGAGCTGTGATTTTTCTTTTTCCAAGAAAGGACTTTTCAGGGAGATTGTTTTTTGGGTTTAAATCATTTGTGTGACTTTCTTATGGAAACTCTATGTTGCAATCAATACACAACTGTTTTGAGCTCAAGTCATTTGAATTTGATGTTTCTACATTAACTCATTTGCTAAATTAGACATAAAAACTGGTTGTTTCTAAATTTTCGGAGGTAAGTGTATTTTAGTACCACTTTGTTTACTGTGAAAAATTCCAATTTTAAGAAACTTGCTTTTGTAAAACTATAAACACCCCTTACACTTCTTTTTTTGCAGGCACGCCTAACGATATGGGCTTAGAAGTTTTCTGGCCTTACCGATTTGAAGTTAGTAAATGTAATCCATTCTCTGTAATATAAAAATTTTGCAATGAAAAGTCACTATGAACCCATGTTTTCCACTTGGATTTGTTTGTTAGTCTATTAACGTGTCTTTTCAGTCACTTATTATAATTTCTGCATTTCACTTTAAATATTATATGCATATGGCAAATACAAATGAAATAGCATACAAATAATGAAATTTTATTTATATTTGCCATATTATACTTTCACATTAAACAAAATTTTAATTAAAATCAACAATGATATCCATAAAATAAATGTTTCTAATAATTTCCAATTAAATTAAAGTACGTATAAGTTATACACCTAGATGCAAAGCGCATTTACGCAAACATGCACTCGTACAATTTTATAAGATTTTCTGTTAAATGGGTTATTTTGCAGTAAAAAATAACAGAAAACTGCTAGAAGTGAAAAGAATTTAATATAGAATCCAAAATTCCTCCAGGTAAATTTATTTTATAATTTTGCTTCTCGATTATTTCATAACTACAATATCTAAGTTTTCACATGGGTTTTAAGAGTATGAAATTCAACATTTTTTTGTCTTCGCACTTCTCTCGTCACTTATATATATATATATATATATATATATATATATATATATATATATATATATAATTTACAATGTCTCCTTTAAAAATAATTTTTTTTTCACTTTATAATTTACTTTCAGTTTTAAAATAGTGCAGTCTTTTTTCCTCAAAATACCAAACTATATTTTCTTGATTTCAAAATATTATCTGAGGGTCTTAAATTTCTCCATATCTATTTATACGAAAATATTTTTAAAAACATTAAATTTTTTCTTCGTTAAGAGCTTCGAGATAATATATATCTTTAACAACTTTAATAACTTACTTTTATAATAACTTAATTATCTTGTATAAATGCTTTTAGAAAAAATATTTTAGAATCTTCATAAGGTATTTCTAATTTATTGATTTGAATAGAATACAATTCATGTTGGTAAAGATCACCAGCTGAAGGCTGAGAATAACACTATCCACATTTCTTTATAGTCCACTAAATACGATTTAGAGTCGTAGAAAACTGAGCACTAAAGCATGAAAACACAATGTTGCACCGTTGGAGATTCCTCATTTGCTGCTAGATTGGACATGTTTCCACGTCGAAATCACAATAGTACGTGCTATCATTGGAAGAAAAGAAGAAAGACTCATTTGTGAACGAAACCCAGTGGAATTTTTTCGTTTATCCCATTCTAGGACGACACCATTACAAACATAGGCTTTAACGTTGTGGAGTTAATTTTTTTATTCGTATTGTACATCATGATTGCAGATAACTAGTAACCAATCCATAGAAATAATTTTGATCAATATATGAATTCAGGGTGCCTTGAAAGTAAAAGTGGCTTGCTGAATCATCTCCACTTGTCGGTAGATAAATTGATCCACGAGTATTATTTTACTCTGTCTGCAAATGCAATCCTCGAATTTGTTGCATTTTATTGTTTTAACTATCTTTGGAATAGTTAAAACAGTGTAAACAGGTTTAGGTGAATGTTAACTGCTACTTGCCGTACGAACCAACCTGCCAATCTCAATCTGATATCCATGTCCCTCATAAAGTTGTCTGCCTGCAGAACTCCTTCCGTTGTTGGAAGACTGGCGTCCTGTGCTATTACATATCTCCTTTGAGACTCAAACGAAACTTCTATGATAGTTTCTTTAGCAGAAATAATCACACGAAAATTTCACAAGCATAAGTTTGGTTCACTAATATCTTATTTAACATCTGCTGGAGAGCAACGCTTTCACTTCATTGTGAGGAGGGTTGACATTGAAGTGCCCAGGTTCACATCTATTCCTCTCATACATTGCACAGTTGGCATAAAGGACTTGGCAATATTTTCATACGATTAAAATGTTTAGTTGAACAATCCTAGACAGCATCATGGCAAAAAATCGCTACATATCTGTCCCTTGATCAAAATGGAGTACTTATGATTTCATCGATCATTTCTTACATTTACTTGCCTCTTGTATTTTTTTAACTATCCTCTTTGAAAGAGATTATAACTAACATTTTGGTGGTATAAAAAGCAACTGGTTTGTCCTTTATTTGAACAAATTCAGTTGTCTTCTTTGCTAGAGAATCAGTGTTTCATTTTTTTAGAATCCACAGTGTGCTGGCACTTATTGTAATGAAACCTATATACTTCAACATAATAGGTAACAAAATGTGTTTGAAGACACAATTAAAAAAATATAGATGATAATGTTCTCATAAAAAGAATTTTTCTGTCACATTTATTATAAAACATATCAATAAAGTAAAAGATATGATAGGTTAATGATGAATTCAAGGCTTGTTGTTGCTAGAGAATAAGAATTACGATGTGCTTAAAATTTTTTTGTGTGTGTGTGTGTGTGCGTGTGTGTGTGTGTGTGTGTGTGGTGCGTGTGTGTGTGGTGCGTGTGTGTGTGTGTGGTGCGTGTGTGTGTGGTGCGTGTGTGTGTGTGTGGTGCGTGTGTGCGTGCGTGCGTGCGTGTGTGCGTGTGTGTGTATTCAGGAATAAAGAGAATAATTTAGTTTTTAAAACTAATTGTGTGAAAAATTTCTTTTACTATGAACAGTTAGCTTTCTAGCAATTAGCTTAATGTGGTTTTCGGCTAATTGCTAGAATATTAGCTGGGCTCCCACTTAAATCATTGTATGGATTCGAAGTCCATTTCAAACTGTTGGTTCAGGTTTAATTACCCCCCGTGAGTAGAAAATAACTATTGAGTGCCAAGTTCATCATAATATGGATTCATTTTTCTTTTATACTTTGTTTAAATAAGAATATTTCCTAAAATGATCAAACATCTACAATTTACAACTGTGGTGTTTTGTTCTAAAGGATATATAGATTAATTACCACTAAATAGTAATAAATAGAATAATACAGACTAATAGATCATAATATTTCAGAAAACGAGAAAGTTAGCAAACACATAATTTATAATAAATATTATAACTTCTTTAAAAATATGAACTTATATAATTTTTATTTAACTTAATGAATGTATTTTATGCTCTCTTTAGAACACTAGAAAAAATTTAAACACAATATATATAATTATGTAAATTTTACTTAAAATTTTCTGTTAAGTTATGATGTATAACATAGTTTCATAAAGTTTCTCTACATAAATAATGCAAATATTCCACTAGTACTGCAGAAACTTCTATAAATACAGACTTTTATATATATGTTATATAATACATACGACCATTATATAAAATATGTACCCCATTAATAAAATAATTAATATTTTCTCAGAATTTTGATTTAAATTCTTCTTGAGTAAATATATTTGTATTTCAATAGATCTGCATTATCCTCCATTATAATTTCCAAAAACATTCATTCTTATTTATATTAAAATAATTAACAAAAACTATGAACAATTTTGGTATGCATTTTTGCATTGCTTAAAATTTTACCTTACATATTCCATTTTTATATATTTAAAAAATATATTTCTATTCATAATATTGAATTCATATTTGAAATATAATTTTGTGTATTATGTAGAATTTACTATTTATAAATCATTTATTATAGTTTTTAATCTAATTTTATTAAACTTTGAAAGCAAACGTGTTTTTTATTTTTCTTCAATTGCTTTTCCCTGAAGGAGGCAGGACTTTTTACGTCACAAAAATTTTTCATAATTAAAACTTCCAACAAAATAGCTAAGGTGCTGGTGTTGATGGCATTGGTTCTTTCTAACTTGTTGAAGCGGCATAATCTTCAAGGAGAAAGATTTAGTTCATATTTATTTGAATACAAGATTTTTTAACTTTTTATTGAAAATTTACAACTAAAGAACAATTGTAGCAAAAAGAAACGTGTGATTTAAAGTGCGTTTTTTATTTTATTTTGGCCTGGAATTTGTTCAATAAAGTAGAAATGTAAGTTATTTTGAAATACATTTGCTTTTATTTCCCATCATCAAACGAAACAATCAACGCAATTCTGTGTTCCGAACAAAAGTCCTTTCATAGCAGTTTCACTTGTAGACTGAATTTTATGACGATATCTTATTCCAAAACTCGGCATTATTTCACTTCAGTGCATTTGTTTTATTTGTGCTTTTTGAATGAATATTACATGTTGATCATTAAGCTCTAAACTTTAAGCCATGAGTTATTTGATGTTCTTATAGAAAAGGAATTTCATGCTCTATATGAACTTCCTAAATTACAGTTCATGCGAAAAAAGCATCTGTATATAAGAATTTGCTTTTGGTTCTTATTGTAAATAAATTATTACTACATTTTTACTATCGTAGTAATGATTGTTTTGTATAACCTATCAATATCTTTAAATATTTAATTAACTTAAATCATACTTAATGTTATACAATAATTTTTTCTTAATTTTCAAAACATTTAGAAAATGTTAAGTACAAATCTATTTCTGCTTCAAATGGCAAAATATTTGCAGAATAGTGTTTTTGAAAACATAAGTTAGAAGTAGGTTAACTTTTTAGGATCTATGTTAGACGAATCGAAGAAAATAGCATTTATTTACAAACTAGAAAGTAAATTATTTTTCGGTAGTCAACTAATATAAAGGAATTAAAACAATTTGAATGGAAACAATGTATGACAAATAAGATAATAAAATATGACAAATAAGAATGAAGAAAATTTGAATTCAATATTTCATACCATTTTGTTGTATTCATATTCCATACCATTTAGATGTGGTAATACCTATATTAAAATTTCCATGAATGATTTAAAGGATTACAATTCAAGTTGCATGAAATTCGCCCTTTCTATAATATTATTCCTTAATATTATAGAAAGAATGAGTATAATATTTATTTTACAATATTTAATAATTAAACCCTATAACGTATTCCTTATATTTAAATTTTAAATAATTTACCTCAAATCATAATCACACTTTAAAACTGTAACAAAAATTAATTTACCTTACCCAGTTTCTTAAAAAACTTGTATAAATGTTTCTTTTAAGTGGATAAATTTAAATTTTGAAATAATAATTGTATTTTTTAAGCAAGAAACATTTCTTGAATATTTCGTAAAAATATTTCTGCAGTTTTCTTAACAACTTAAAGACATTAAATCTTTTAAATCTTAATTTCTTAACTTCATAAAGACATTAAATTAACTACTAGCCTAGTTTCAATTATTGATTGCTACAACACAATTACTTATTGTAATAAACAAAACTACCATGATCAATTCATTGCACAAATTATCAGTTATATAATTCAAAATAATATCCAATTTTTATTAATTTTATTCCACCCTCATATCAGTGGTAAATTCCTATTAATTCTTAGCAAACATTTCAAGAGAACTAACCATTTAGAATCAACCAATAACAGCTTTTTCCAAACATAAAATAGCAATTTCTTCATTAAAAAAATGATATCCTAACATGTGTATGTTTGGCATAGTCTACTAGACAACATAAGAGACAAAGACAGTAATAATACTCCATTACGAATTGACAATGTTCCGATGGACATTTCACAGATACCAGCCATTTGTACGTGTCACCTAAGGAAACCTGAAAAACTTCCAATCACACACACTAGAGGGCGTGCATTCAAAAAACAATATCACTGTGTCCATTTCTGATTCTGGCAACTTTCTTTCTCATTTTATCATATTACTTCTATTCAGAATCATTAATTTTACCATAAATTACTATAATTAGAATTAGAATATTTTGTAATTAACAAATAATTTCAAATCTTACTTCTAAAAATACATATCATGTATTACATGTATTTATTAGAAGCAGATAAACAATTTTTACTTTCTATTATAAAAAATACTTATCCTGAATAAATGCAGTTGTTCATTCACTTCAAGAAACGAACTTCATAAATGATTTGCTTTTATTTTCTATCATGACTCTATTGCCGATTTTACGCATTCAGTCTTTTTATTATTTCAAAATCAGTGAATACTCGAGTGATTGGTTTATGTTGCATGACGTTCTTATGCAAAAGACACATAAAAAATTAAAACTAAAACTCTAAAAACACCTAAAAAACAAATAACAATGATAACAATTCCAGATCTTTCTGATACTAATATAAAACCATGATTTTATTTTTTTCAGAAGTTGAATTTCTTATAAAAAGTTTATAAAATCGCGTATCAGGAATGTGAGGGCTTAAAAATTTATTTTCTAAAATAAGGCATTTTTATTATTTCCAAGCTTAACACTAAGGTAGTAACACTAATTTGCTTAAGATATTTGTTACTACAAGTAACACTCGTAGTAACAATTATCTTAAGCAAATTTTTATATCAATGATAGTTTAATACACTCATAAAAAATTATACATATTTTGAAAATATTTGTCCAGTTTCGCTAAGAAGCGAATGCTGATTTGGCGGGTGAAATCCTTTCTGCTATGAGCAAAAATGAATTGCTAATAATTGTGCAACTATAAAATTTTCAAAACATTAGCTCAATTTTTTTCAACTTGAAATATTATCAAATATGAGTTGTGATCAAAATTATTCACAGATACTCTGTTAAAATTTAATGATGAATGAAATGAGATTATCCTTAGCAGAAAAAGAGTTAGTAATCTGTCATTCATGTCTTAAATTATAGTTGATACGCTCTCGTGAATAGGATACCAAAACAACAAACTACACACATTTTTGAACTTGCAAAACAACTTTCTCCATAGGATTTTGTTATTTTCACAACTACTTTACACCCATATTGATATAGTTTTTAATCCATTTAGAATAAATCTAGACACCTTGATCTAGATCAACGACCAATAATAACAGTGAAAATACACTGCGTTAGTATGATAACAATGGAAAATAATGCAATATATGTATCCAAGGAAATGTATATAAGGAATTGATAAAATGCAATTTTTAAATGTAAATATACAGATATTAATCTTGGATTCATTTTGTACCTAGCTTAGACCTTTGATTATGCTTTTGTAGGTAAATTTCATGCTACTTTATTGAAGCATATATATGCAAATAATTTAAGTATATTGCATTCTCAAAACATATTGGTGCAGGTGTATAAAGTGTGATTATATTGCATAAGCTTATTAGGGATATATTTTGTTTATAAATTTAAAAAATATTTCTCGCAAAACATTTAAAAGACACTTCTTTATTCCTACTAAAAATCACTTTTTCATTCATTTAAAAACTGTTCGAAAGCAAGATTGAAATAAAAACAGAGAAGTATTCCATTGCTCATGATTTCTAAAATAGCTTAAAAGTTAAGAAAACAAAATTGCTTCTAGTGAGATCGCAATACTTCTCTTAAGATCCTTGCCGTTAGCATGATTCTTAAATTTGCTCCTAAGAAACATGGTAAGGAAATAAAATTCGAAGTAATATCATAAAAAATAAAATAAACAGCAAAAAATATTTTTTTTAATTATTTTTTAGTAAATGACAAGAAATATCTAAAAATATTTTTATAAAGTGTTTTGAAATCTTATACTGTACTATTACATAGCAGATACTATATTTTGAAAAAATATTCTTCATGATTCTGATTCAGCCTATAAAACGATATCAAAAAAAGGAAAAAATCTCATAAAAATAAATTATGCTAACTATCACAAAACACAGTAAACTGATAAAAATTAAAATATTTCCTGATATAAAATAATTCAATACATTTTTTTTCAGTTTATTGAACAAAAAATCTTTAAATCATGTAATTGTAATTCCTAAATGAAAATAAAACATCATTAAAATGAATGTGTTCAAAACAATTTTAATTGAAAAAGGTCTATTAACTATACATTACTCTGCACAAAATAAATAACTCTTAAAATAAGTTGCTTAAATTTCTGTTGTAAAATAACAGATATTATGTAAAGCATTTGTAAATGTTAAATAATTTTGAAAACACTTATTTTTTTTTTCTTTTTAAAGGAGAACTCAAATTTAATGCTTTCTTGCATTAATAGTATCATTTGCGAAATTATATTTCATTGCATGAATAAAAAATAAGAAGAGTAAATATGAAACCACTTCATAAAATATTTAGAGCAGCTCTACTTTTCGTTTAATTCATTGAATAATCATGACTTTTTCACGTGTGAGACAAAATGAAAGAAATATGCGATAAATGAGATAACGGTACCCCATCTTAAGATAATGAAGGTGTGTCCATTATTCAAAAAACTATTTTAACTCCTTTCTTGGAATATTTAATGCTAGTTACGACAGATATCTACATGATTCATGAACTAGACATCCATGTGTGGCATTAATACATGTTTCAGTGAAAGTTCACTGGAAACGTCAACCACTCCTAATTCTTGGTTGAAGTATAATTGACCGATGAAACATTTTGAGTAAAAGACGAAACACGGATTTTCACAAGACCCGAAAAATTATCAATTTATCTTATTAAGTGAAATCTTGAAAGAATTCTCACTCTACATATTTTAACTTACATATGCATAATAAACTTAAGTATTCCTTTTAATCAAGAAATTTAATGTAATTTTCATAAGTAAATAGATGATATAAGTTTTTATGTCTATCTTGATTATAATATAGAGAATCAAACAACAATTGTTAGAAGAATATAGAAACCTACATGCCGTCGAAATAATTATGCATGAAATGTGTACATCCTAAAACACGAACAAATTTGACAGAATTGGTAAAAGACCAATCTTCAGAATAAAATAAGTACATTAAGCAGGTAAATTCTAGATAACTATTTTCGAATATATTTATAAGACTGCAGAAAAAGAATTTTTAAGGTGATAAAAACTTTGAATACTTACAACAAAATTACAAAGAATAAAACTTCGAAGAAAAATAATTTCTAATAATCTTATCAAATACAGGAGGAAATATTTTGATAACATAAAAATCCCGCCTTGAAACATGAATGGACTATTTATAACTCTTAAAATGTAGGAGGGTTTATAGCAGAAAACTTTCTAATCTGAATAAATTTCATATATCATTCACATGGTACGCGCGATTGATTTCTTCCTTATAGAGATACCCAGTTAAAAATGACGTGCTTAAGAAAGTAACGAATTATTCATTTACATTGGTTTTTGCACTAACTATAGTCTTAGGAATATATTGCTATTAACACGCATCATTTAAAATTGTTATTTGGTATATAATCGTAGATCATTCAAACTGTCCTGAGAAATATTTTCTAGAATGACAATTGTAAAATACAATATCTTTGTGTGTTTAATAAGAAATAATATATGATTTGTAACTTATATTTAATAATCGGCAACTGGTAGAGAATTCAATAATTAAGATGGATGCAAATATAAACATTCATATTGGACAGATTACTTAACCATCAATTTTCTTGTTAATGATACAAAAGTCTTTTTTTTAAATGATATATGGATGTTCACAATATGTATCCATATCTTAGCTCATCATAAAACGTTTTTAAGAAATAAGGTATTTAACTTACTTCATGTACATCTAAATTAGAAATGTTCTAAGTTATGATACAGAAATGAAATGGGTAGAAAACAAAATTAACATTCATTTGAAAAAGAATTAGGTGTTTAAGTCACGAAAATAAAATGCCGATATTTCACTAAAATATATCAAATCACTTAATTTAAATTTGTGAATTTTTTCATAAAGTGATTAATAATGAAGGAGTGATACACGAAGGCGTTTGTTACCCAAATAGGCCAGAAATTGATTGCACTATTACATCATTTGGGATTAAAACATGTCAAAGCACCTCAGTTTAGTGGTTACCCTTCATATTAATCGTTTGGTAATCAAGAAAGTGAATCATCTAAAAGATGGAGGAGAAGCGAATGAGAACATCTTCAGCTTGGAATAAAAAATAATGTAAAGCAGAAAATATAAAAAACCTATTAATTATATCCCAGTATTTCACGATGATTATTTGAATTGCTTTAAAAATTTCTTCACTTTCCTCTTTAATGCGATATTATTTGTAAAAGTGACGGCATAATACTTGCTTTTACTGAAATAGAAAGCACTTTTGTTATTACGTCACCTATAACTAGAAGTATTCAATTAGCACTAAAACGTACTACACTGATAACCACAGTAAATGAAAATCCCTGAAGGAAGCATGCAAACAGCAAGAAATTTTTCAATATGCATTAGAGGAAGTGAGGTATGAAAATGATTAGAATTTCAGATCAGGCGCGCATCAAACTTGCCTAACATTTGACGCCATTTACAACTGACTGGTCTGTCCTCAAGATGTCCATTGCTTCGTCTACCCTTGATGCAGAATCACAGATGTCTCTACCGCTAATGGTGCGATGAAAGAATGATGTGGATGGCAGAATGGAATGAAATTGTCTTTATTGACGAGTCACGTTTCTGTCTGCAAGATCTAGTTACATTCGAATCTGTAGACACCGTGGATAGAGGATGCTGAACAGTTGCGTTATGCACCGCTACACTGGTCGTGCTCCGGGTATTATGGTATGGGATGGTATTTTATGCCACTCTCGCACTTCTCTAATATACATTGCCAGTACTTTAAACAGTCAGTGCGACATCTCCGAGGCGTTGGACACGGTTGTCCTTCCTTACCTGCATGGCTTGCCTATAGCCATATTTCAACAAATTAATGCGTGAACAGACTTGGCACGTATTATCCAAAGGTGCTTCGTCAATCTTCAAATTGAATTGATCCATTTGGCCGGCTCGCTTTTCGGATCTTTCACCGATAGAAATCATGTGGTCTATTGTTACTCAATGATTGAACCAGATTACATCCTCAGCTGCCACACTAGATCAACTTTGACAACGTGATAAAGCTGCTTGGTTTTCTGTACCCCAAAAACACATCCAAAGTCTCGACATCTATGACAGTCCATGTGGGCTAAAGTATACAGTGCCCACATCGCTGTTCAAAATGTAATATGTATATTGTTTTAAATACCATGATTGATTGATTTTAATAGGAAAAAACATTATCAATGTCTGTTTTAAAGCATTAAGCAGCAGTATTTATCATAGAATTTTCGAGATTCCAAAATTGCAAATGTAAGCACAAATGCTTGAGAACATTACTAAAAAGATCTGTAAAAATCATGTTTGCTTAGAATGAAACTGCGCCATGTTTTAACATTCATCAACATTTCAATTAAACTAAAATTATTATTTGGAATATGTAGATAACCTATTAAAAGGAATTGAGTTGTTTGCTTCTCTATTTTTTTCTGTGGCACGACAGCCCATGTGGGCCAAGGTGTACAGTGTTCACATCTGTTTTCCTGATCAAGAGGCACTGGGTGCAAAGTATATGTCCCGATTAGGTGGTCAGCTTAACGATAACCCCAAAGTACTTATTTTACAAGCATGCTATATGTACTCAGTTTATCGACCCGTTCAGTTCATTGGATCATCAGATCGTTCAGTTTACCTGAAGGGGTAAAAGGATGAATTGACCTTGCCCAGCCCGAGATCAAATCTCGGACCTGTGCTTTGGCGTGAAACGCTACCACTAAGCCACCGGGTTTCAGTGGATTCATAATTAATACAAAAATAAGCTGGGCTAATTTTTCAGATGGTCACAAATAAAGTAGTTGTTACGTAGAGTTTTGTTTTACATTTCCAATGCAGTTCTTATTTATTATTTTAAAATGGGAAAAATGTAATTTGATGCACATTTATGATTGTAAAGTTTTGATATTTAAGCTTCATATAACAGTTTGAGTAACAAAAGTTTAGGTAAATATTAAAAAACGATGTATTTTAAAAATTTTAATTTTTAAACAAATATTAAAAAATTAAGTAAATAAAGTCAGTGTAAATCTCTTACGTTTAATTAAGAAAATTAACTTATTAGGTCAGTTTAAAAGTAATATCTAAACAAATCTAAAATTATCTTCTGCAGATAAAAACAGGGTTTTTATTTATTTTAGGAAAGAGTTAGATATTATATTATTTTGAAAACATTTCAATTATTATGTATTTACATTTTATGCGTTTGATTTGTGTCAAAACATGTGCAAAAGCAAAAATATGTTAAATATTTCAACTCCCCAATACAAGAGGGCAGATATTTCTTTCCTTCTTAAATCAGAAGTGTCTGTCTAAGTTTACTTTTCCAATATAACTCACACCTATTCTATTAAAATATGATCATGTCGCTCGACATCACCCCAGGAATGTAATCATTGTTGAAACATCCACATAATATATGGCTGGGATTTTGTTTTTTAGTTAAACGTAACTATTATAGTTTGAAGACTTTAGATGTGCTATTTGACGCAATGGGTGTCTACGTATTTCCAAATTTTTAGTATATTATAAATAAGGAAAAAACAACAATAATTATGTTTCTTTTCAGAGCATCCCTCAAATTATTACATGGGAGATTATCATTTCGCTCAGTAAAAAGTACTCGACAGGATTCTTATTCAGTATTTCTCTTAAGCGCATGTTGAACTCATGAGTATTAACAGACAACTGGGATGAAACGCAACGACCAGATGATGGTGACTTTTGTTAATGCTGATACCATCGAAATTATACTTTTCAGATAGACCCTACTCAGTCCAACTGAGATCGATATCAATGTCTGTAGTGTAAAGTTGTTGGCAACTACCATAATGCACATTAAAACGTGGACAACGAATGTATGCATCAACTAACGTTTCAATATTTGAAGGCAACTAAATCCACGCAAATTTGAAAAAATGATGATAGTGACAAAGTTACAAAAGATCTAGTTTTCTCTTAATAATTATCCTCTTCTCTGAATTTATGGTTCCTTAAATTTCGGCAGAAAAAGAGAAACTGTCATTAAATTGCTTACATTTTATCGCTTAAACAAAAATAAATGATTTAACTCTTTCTGGCTATCCTTCCAACTTGAATTTTTTATTCTTGATCTTCATCCACGTCAGCCAGCTGCTTACAGTGCAGTCGAAAATGGTTTTGAATGTCATTCTTCCAATATCGAATATTTTTGTCAGATTTTTAATCTATTTTTGAGATATAGCGAATTTTTACTATTTTAATTTTTTTAATTAATAATTTGTCAAATTTGAGTTAGCTCATCATAGAGTTCGCGTACTTGTGCTTTTATATGTTACTTCTTGTACACTTCAAATGAGCTTCTCATAAAGAGCCTTTATTCAGAGGGATTTAAATGCTGATCACTTATACAACTGATCATCATCATGCTAACTTCAAAAAAATCGAAAAATAAAATGAAACTAAAAGTACAATTTATTTCTTATTTATTTAACTATTTACTTGAGAAATAAAGAAAAAAGAAATTCCTTAATCTCTTATGATAATTATTTCAGATAATATTTTCAAATGATTCGAAACACATGACCATTATAAAAAAGGAAACAGATCTAAATATAAAATACATATAAATATAAAGCAAATATAAATGCGAATATAAAAAAGCAAAATTATAAATATTTTATTTTTATAAAAATTTTCGGTATATTTGGATATTAATAATCTTTTTTGTGTTAAAAATTATCTGCATAAAATATATGTTATAACGATATATGTTTCTAAGCCTATATAAGAGAGAAACTTATCACATTTCACAACTTTTTATTTTAACATTAGTGGCATAATAGAAAAAATAATTAGTGGCATTGTAAAAAAAATAATTAGTGGCATAGTGGAAAAAGTATTTAGTGGCATAGTAGAAAAAATAATTAGTGGCATAGTAGAAAAAATAATTAGAGGCATAAGAGAAAACATAATTAGTGGCATAGTAGAAAAAATAATTAGTGGCATAGTAGAAAAAATAATTAGTGGAATAGTAGAAAAAATAGTTAGAGGCATAGTAGAAACAACAATTAGTGGAATAGTAGAAAATAGTTAGAGGCATACTAGAAACAATAATTAGTGGCATAGTAGAAAAAATAATTAGTGGCATAGTAGAATAAATAATTAGTGGCATAGTAGAAAAAATAATTAGTGGCATAGTGGAAAAAGTATTTAGTGGCATAGTAGAAAAAATAATTAGTGGCATAGTAGAAAAAATAATTAGAGGCATAATAGAAAACATAATTAGTGGCATAGTAGAAAAAATAATTAGTGGCATAGTAGAAAAAATAATTAGTGGAATAGTAGAAAAAATAGTTAGAGGCATAGTAGAAACAACAATTAGTGGAATAGTAGAAAAAATAGTTAGAGGCATAATAGAAACAATAATTAGTGGCATAGTAGAAAAAATAATTAGTGGCATAGTAGAATAAATAATTAGTGGCATAGTAGAAAAAATAATTAGTGGCATAGTAGAAAATATAATTAGAGACATAGTAGAAAAAATAATTAGTGGCATAGCAAAAAACTGGCATCGTAGAAAATTGTTTGTACAGATAGATCCACTTCTGAACTTTAATAAACAGACTGAAATGAATGATCTTTTTTTGCTTTTGTTTTTCAAACAATTTTATTTAAATGATTATTTGAAATTTCTTTGCGTACTTTTATTTGCAACTCATGACTATAAATTTGAATCTATGAAAATATATTTTTTTCTCTATGGGTGTTCAATAAGTGTTTCCTTGGCTTGTTAAATCATATGCGCGGGGTGGTGTTAAAATATCTCAGTGGTGTAAGTTCCATATTTGATTTTAACTGAGCAGAAGAGTTTGTTGTTTTGTATTTGCCATTTTATGAAGAATCTGTCAAGGCATCATTTTTTGGGTTTATTCATTATCTGTACGAAAACATGAATTGCATCGATGCAATACTTGATAGTATCAAATGTATGTTATGCTATTTCTTACATCATATTTAAATATAGAAAAATTGTATAAAAGATGTGCCAATGCTTATCTGTCTTGCATGGTACGTTTTAAATTAATCCGATTCTTTGACATGAATACAATAATACACATGAAGATCAAAGTTTTCCACAAAATTAAGTATATTTTAAAGAATAATTTATCACACACATACAAAGTAAAACATATTCTTTCAAATCTTAAGACTTTATTTATGAGGTAGGTATATCATCGTATAACTGGTTAAGATAAATTAGAATGTATCATAGATAATTACTGAGTTATGTGAAAATAGGAAGCAAATATTTTTTTTGTTAGGAGAAACATACAATGATGCGAACACAGGCTGACTTATCTATTATTGAGCATGTGATTTCAGAGAAGAATTCTTAATTCGGACTGATAAAAAAATGAAACTGTGTTTCAATTTTGAATAAACGAAAAAACACTTGAAGAGAAATTTTGAAAGACCACTGAATAATTCAGTAGCAAGAAGAACAGATGAAAATGTCAATGTAAGTCAATCATCTGAAAACACATTTTTCCACATAATTTCTTTATTCATTTCTGACATCAGCATAGATTTTAATTTCTAGTTAAATGCTTGATAGTATGGCTGTTTATAAATTATGAATAAAATATCTTATAATTATTATGAAACATATTAAAACCATTAAGTAAATAATAACAGAGTGTTTCGAAATATATGCTTCATTTTATCACAGCGAACTCATATATTAAATATCAAAGATATCAGTAAAAAACTACTTGAGGATTTATGAGCTATGTACCCCATATTGATTCAAAAATTTTCTTAATCCTTTTTGGAGAAGAAAACAACTTATTAGCCCTCAATAGATGTGATGGAGGAATTATTCTCTTTATATATAATAACTATTTTCGAGGCCGCGGTGACATGGTTGACTTGGGCGTTCCATCTCATAATGGAGTTCAAAGCTCTACCCAATCAAAGATTTGTCATGTTGGCTAATGGCATCTGGGACTTATGAAATATGTCGTAGTAGTAATGTCCTCCATATAAAATAATACCTCTAGGGATGGCAGTCCAAGTTTAGTGGTCTCCTGCTTCTTTTTTTATTCTAAAATACTAAAACCCACTTGTTGCTAAGTTAAGATGCTTTGCGGATTTCAAGCAAATGCCAGATTCTTATCTTTGGTGCTCCTCGGCTTAGAACCTTTATAAGCTGAATCTGACAACTTTCATCATGACTTTCACGTGTTCACGGACTTAATCAATGTCTCTGTCATTCAAGAAAAATGATTCAACAACAAGAAAATCCTTTCATGGTCGCAAGCAAATTGAAAACTTTTTAAAAGGCAAACATGTGAATATGAGGTCGACTGTTGAAAAGCAACTGTCAAATAATTCGAAAAAATTATCAGTCAATTTCACTATAAAACAAGGATTAAAAAACTAATGCTAAATCAGTTATAACATTGTATTATGGTAAGGAAATATACTGTGGATGATTATAGAAATGTTGAAATAGTTTTTAACTGGTTTATAGTAATAGTTTTTAACTATCCATTATGCGGTGAAAAACATTTTCATGATTATAAAAACAGATATTTAATCTAGGTGACTTACTTCAAATCCTAGCGATAGAAGCAGCTCTTGTGTGTGAAACTTCAAATTCTAACTGTAATATTTTAAATGTTATGTTCAATAAAATAATCATCTTTATCAAAATAAGTATGTACTGGAGCACATTAAGCCAAACAAAAATTAAATCCAAATATCTTGTAGCATTTTCAAATATATTTTCATATGTATATTGTAACGTATAATAGCAATACAGTCACGTCACTTTCGTTCAAATATTGAAAACAAGCAGTCAAGAGCATGAGATTACAGTTTGAAGAAAGTATATACATATACATATATATATATATATATATATATATATATATATATATATATATATATATATATATATATATATATATATATATATATATATATATATATATATATATACATATACATATATATATATAAGATATTGTGAGCATGTGAGCAGAAATTGGTTTTAGTAATAACTAATAACTTTAACTTTTTGGCAGATAATTAGCTTATATTACCCACACACATGTACGTGTGTGTAGTTTGAGCAAGTTTTCTGAATAAAATAGATAAATATTGCCGGGAAGTTGTTTTCAAATTAAGTATATTCATCACCTTTTACTTTTCATTATTAAATATAAATATTTCATTTTACTCTTTTCATTTTAAATAAAAATGGAATTTTTATTTTTAGTAAAGATCATATATACGAAATGCCTTATTCTTTATCTTTTAAAGGAAGCAAGTTTAATCTTTTATTTTATCTATCAGTATTCAAAATTTGGAAATATTTATAAACACAATAAATAAATAAAACTGTCAATACCAATGAAACTTGTGATCAAGAATTACATGAAAAAAATTTTAATAGTTAAATTTTAGCATTGTTAAAGCAAATAGCATATTTTATATTTTAAAAATGGATTTTATATGATACCACAATTGATATGAATGTCACTCATAAGAAATACTATTGAGAAAAGATACAAAAGGCATTCTTGCTATGATCTTTCCATTTTTGTGAGAAATATACTAAAGAAGAATTTAAAAGACTATCAGTTAAAAACAAAATCAATTCCAACCACGAAGAAATGCATCACACTGGTGTAAATTGCTTTTACTTTGAGAGAAACTGAATGCTTTTTTTTTAATTTAACAATATTATAAGAATATTTTTATAAAACATTTCACTAATGCATTATGTTGCTATTTATTTAGATGGAAAAATTTTTTAACAATATCCAAATAAGTAAACAACTTTTATAATTAGCAATATTTTTTTATCAGTATAAGTGTAGAAAGAATAATGTTAATCAATCACGAGTGTCAACACAGATTTATCTAAATTTCTATTTTATTAAAAATAAATTTTTTACAACCTTTCTCATATTTTATTTCTCAGTTATAAGAAACTTATTTTATATGTAATAATCATACAGAATGTGACTTTCAATAAAATTCAAAGCAATTAAAATATTATTTCTCAATTTTAAAAAATTAAACTTTTTAGACCTACAAATCCCTATTTTGAGTAAATAATTTATTAGTTCATCATTTATACTTAATTCAACATCTAGAATTTATTCATATTAAAATCTAGATTTAATGATAAAAATTCCTTCAATGTTTTACATTTTTGTGAATTTAAACTGTTTTTAATGTTACAGATATCTCTAAAGAATTATTCAAATCAGTTAATCATTCTATAACTAAAAATAACTAGTGCATGCTTTGAATAATAACATGTAAAAGATTTATCTTTAAATCTATAATCGTCTTAATTAATCGAAGAAGTATTGTTTGCCAAATAAATAAACTAAATGCTGCATCAGTTCCATCTTTTCAAGAAGCTGTTGCAGTTATTTTTAAAAAAAATCATCAAGTGTTCTTACCTATCGAATGAAATGGCCATGAGGGTGAAAACTGATGCAGCCACGGAGACAATAGCTATAAAGTTTGAAATCTTACAGTAGACCTCACCAAACGGCCAGTCTCCATCTAACATGTAGACGAAGTTGAAAATGACGTTGAGCGTGGACACCATCATATCAGCCAAGCTCAGATTCACCAGGAAGTAATTGGTGACACTCCGCATGCGCTTATGGGCAAGTACTATCCACATCACTATGGCATTTCCGCTCGTGGCAACGAATATCATGATTCCAAAGACTATACTCCATACCAACTGCTGCCACCACGGGAGTATAAATATATTACCCACAAATTCATCAGTTTGATTCGTCACATTGGAATCACTCAAGATAACCATATCACAACGCCAGAAAAATTTTCTTAGTTTTCAAACTTAAGATTACAGGAAATGTAGGAAATTGAAAGTCATTTTGAGAAAATGTCTTCCTTTCTGTTTAACCCTAAAATGAAAAAAAAAATTATGTTCAGAATATAACAACAAGAAAGTATTGTAATTCTTTCAAATGAACTTATTAAAATATATCATCATTCTAGTTTGCTTATTAAATAATACATATTCATTAATATAGCACGTGCACTGATAAAATATTGCAAAAGAAGCTATTAGTATTCAGTCATTTAAAAGTTGTAAATTTTGCTTTGTATTAACATGTAAATGTGTAAGCATTTGTAATTCTACACGTATGTATTTGTGTATTACTTAAAGTATTTATATCAATATAGCAATGAAAGAATTAAAATCTTCAATGATAAATTTTTCAGTATAATTATGAAAATTATAATACGTTTGACATTATTTCTAATCCAATATACATTAATATTTAATTTATCATAATTTTCATAATTTTATCACATTGTAAAAAAATATGTTGAATTAACATAATCATAATTTGATTTAAGTACAAGTTTATCATTTTGCCAACAGCTTTCTAAATTATTTAAAATACCCATTTAAGGATAAATATATTTATATAACCATAAAGCAGAAATATTTTTCATAATAAATTTTAAAATATGTTCAGTATTCCAATACTACTATTTTGTGTGTCCATGGTTCTAAAATCAGCATGCTCTATTGCTGTAAGCACAGATACTATAGAGTAAGAAAAAGTTAATATGAACTTAAATTAAAATCAGTAAAGAGAGTTAATAGAGAAATTCCAGCAAAAGAATGAAAACATGGATAAGTAGAGAAATTCAATACGAAAACATTTAAAAGTATATAAAACATTGATATATATTAGGTTTTAAACATATAGCATACTAAGATCAAGCCGTCTACAATAAGGAATTTCGAGAATCATAATAAAGGGAATTAAGTTATAAATAAAATCATTTTAGAAAGTCTTAATTTAAATGAACATTAAATATTTAATGAGTATACGGACAAATATTTCTAAATAAAATTATTTTTGGATTTATAGCATCATCGTGTTGTCATTTTTTAAACTTATGCATCAATTAAAGCAAGCCAAGACAATCGAAACTAAAGAATAGCAGCATTTTCCCAAAATTCGAATTAAAAATGTTTAAACAAGATATAAGAATAATCCAATGAAAATGCAAATTCAAGAAGGTAATGTCATTTTTAGTGTTGCTTAAATCTTTAAAAAATTTAATTAAATTCTTGTGCTCTGTTTTCTTTTTTAAAGGAGGTAACATTTTTCGATCAAGTATATAAATGATTGCCTAAATGGAAACTCCTACTATTAAAAAATAAAAATACCATGATATAAATATCATTATTCAATCAAGTACACCAATGTTAAGGAGTCATGTTTCATAATTAAGAAATCTTAAAAGAAAAAAAAATGAAATTTATTCAAGCGTGTTTCCGCTCTTCATCACGTTTTATTAGATGCAAATCCCTTTGACCCCTGATTAAATGCGTAATTAACGAACCATTAAAGGGATTTATCAGAAAATTGAAGTTTCTTTTTTCTTTTGACCAGAAATAATTTAAATAAATTATCGATATCGTTATCTGAAGGTTAAAAATAAAATAAAGTAAAAGTTATATGTTAAAAAAAATAATTGCTTTAATTTGAAAAACTTATAAATACCTAAATCATTTTTACATATTTAGTTCCGCAAATTATCTTTCGTGCCTTTTAAATAAGAAAGATTTTATTTCATAATGTGGTTTTAAATTTTTATATTACATTCTCACACTTGAATTTTTTTTTAAAAAAATTATTATAATGAGAAATATTTATAATAAATATCACAAAAAAGCATACTATACTTAATATCACATATTTACAATGAATACGGTGTTTGACACAAGTATTTGGATCGTAAAAATAAGATACACAAAACTAATTTGCTTATTTGATAAAAATATTTATTTTCTAAATAAATAAATACATAAATAAATTTAAATAAAATATAAATTATGTACTTATAACATAAAAATGTATTTTTATTGTAAATATATATGAGTAAATTTATGGATTTATTTATTGAATAAATAGATTCCATTTTATAGGAATTTGATTTATTTTATGTAAAATAATCGCATTCATATATTCCTGTATTGAAATAAACTCACTCATATTAACTGTATTATTCAAGTTTAAAAAAACGAGAGAGATACACTGGAACACAGATTTTTCAGAGTATATCATATCCTGAAAAATATGCGTTTAATATTCTTGACAAAAATAGTTTTTCACGAATGTTTACGTTTATTATAGTTAGACAAAAAAAATACTGTTCCAATTTTGAAACAATTTTTTTTTCAATTTGGTTTTATTCGAATTTAATGTTTTCTGATTCCTTTTTTTAATTTAGCAGTTGAGATTTTACGAAAACACATTTCTTATTTTATTTTCATAAATAACTATAAAATAACCTATTTCAACGAATTTCAGGATAAATATGTAAAAATACTCATGAGTGTTCAGTACTGATTATGATGAATTTCCTTCAATAGAACATTCATTTCCTCCGTTTGTAACACTTTGTATTGTTTCTTTAAATTAACAATTAAGAAACTCAAAATTAAATATAATAATTTATCAATTTTTACATTTAAACATCAATCAATATTTATGAAAAACTGCATGACTTTTGCTACTCTTGTATCAATGTAAGCAAATATTTACATATTTGTATAATTTTTTTCAGTATATATATACATACTACCAATTAATTTTATAGAAATTAGCAAATATTATTTTAACAAACTTTATCAATTATTCTGTTTTTCCTCCAAAAAATAACCCGTTCTTTTGAGAAAGTCACTATTTTGTGTGTGTGTTCTATAAATTATATAATATATCCATCTAGTAAGCTGTTTACGTCATATCATATAAATTCTTCATTTCACAATGTAAAATAATAACTTTATTGCTCTTCACAAATCCTATTAAATGTTTTGGTGCACTGATAAATATTTTAAAAATATTTTGCTTATATTTTCAATTTTTTATTTAATGAGTTTAGTTCTTAATAAACATTAAAGTTATATACATTTAACGTGTATTGCTGATGATAATTAGAATGGATGTTTTATGAAATTTATGTTATTTAGTTGTTACCCCTAATGTAAAAATATGTTTTTAAGTAACTGAAAAGAAAATGTTTTAATTTCTTCTCGAAACAACAGACTGTGAAGGATTGAAAGCTTTACAATAAACGCTGTACTACTTCATAACTATAATGCTACTAAATTTCAGGAACAGTTTTGACACTCATAAATTAAACTTCAAAAACATTTTCCATTAAGTTATGATATATTGCTTTGTTAGAATTTTTAAAATATTTAATTTTATTCTAAGAAATAAAAAATATTTTCATTGAAAAATTGAACTTTTTAGAGTCAGTTATATTCTGTGTGTGTGTGTTCTACATATAGAAGGTTAAAGCTTGTCTCTTTCCAACTAATTCTGTACTAAATATTTGTGAATACGCGTGATTTTGCAAGGAAGCAAATTAGCCAGAAGTTTTCATACAAAATTTAAAATTTAGATATAGGATATAATCTATATCAATTTGTTAGATTTTAAATCAATAATTAAAGCTAGTTTTATTATTGCTGCATGTTTGGGTTGTACATATAATTCGCAAATACACAATTGGTTTTTAACAAACTTCTTATTTAATATCTAAGCTAAGCAATTTAGAGTATTGAATAATCAAAAGTTAACTAGGAATGAAAGTAACAATATATATATATATATATATATATATATATATATATATATATATATATATATATATATATATATATATATATATATATATATTTCGAGTTTCATCATTCTCAAATCAATTCATCAGTGTATTTAAAGTTGTTGAATTGATAAGGAAACAATCTTAGGGATGCATTTTTGAACAATGCACTTTCTTCCTCCGCATTTAACGTGGTTGAAAATTTTTTTCAAGATTCTTTCCTTATGTTTTGAATATGGTTCACAACATATATAAAAAAAATTCCTGTTACACTGTATGAGGTTAGAAACACAGAAAAGTGCATTTAACTATCATATTGCCTACGAATCTGGTTAAATTATCTTTAAAAAGAATTTTTCCAATATTCTTCCTTACCGTTTACCATTGCTTACTCGTAGGACAGTACTTTTCAGAGAGAAAGTTTTTATTTCGATTATAGTCATTAATGATGAATGTTGATCTTCTTCATTTACGCACATGTAGTAATTTCTTCCTTGATTAGTGATAACCACCTGCTAACTGGAAAAGTCTTTCCCGATGGAAACTTATACGATGAACATTAAAAGGTTTTTTAAGAGGTTTAGACCGTTCACTGCGTTGATTTGTTGTTGCTTATTTCCAAGGGTCTGACGGAGTCAGACCAAATTTAGGAATCTATTGACTGAGAGGAAATCGATAGCAAGGAGGGGAGAAGTATAGATTTCGTCCCATAGTATATTCATACAATTCAGGATATGCTCAGGAGAAGCTTGGTGTCCATGACATTTAGAACAGAGGGTTCTTGTTAGTAAGGTCTTGTTACCCGCTACAAAAGTGAGGTATTTCAGGTGGCTCGAGGCGAGACGTGCAAGGCATGTGCTAGATTTCCTATCACAGGAAAGAGCCAGAGAAAGTGCCGGCTTTCTACCCTTGTAGAAGTGATGAGTCAAAGGCACCTGCCAATCGGTTTTAATCTGGGCTTTTCTGAGGGAAAAGAGTTCAAGGTAGGTAAGTGCGGAAGAAGAAGGAGTATGATGACCTGAGCCCTCCTTTGCTGAAGTGTCTGCTATTTCATTGCCCTCAATATCTACATGAGACGGGATCCATTGAAAATAGATATTATGCCCAAGGGAGGCAATTTTAAGCTTGTGTAGAATGGAAAGGTTTGTTTGATTTCCCAAGCAGGTCCAATTTTTTAGGGTGAAAAATTGCAGCTTCTGTAGAACAAAGACTGGAGTACCGTGAGGAAGAAGACAGTCTTGGCTTCATGCCTGTTAATGTTAGCTGAGAATTATGGAGTGACCTTCACGCCTTGGGTGACCCTACCAGGAGTAATATTGATTTAATATGTTTAAATGTGCGAGCAATTATTAGACATCTTGCAAACAAGATTATTTTTCGAATAATTGTTTGTTTGAATGGTGTAGTTCAAAGAACGATTACAGAATGTGTTTGTTCATTCAGCTGTTCATGTGGATAACTGTCCAATTCTTTGATTTTTTTTCCTCTTTCGCTATAAATGAACATACTCCACAGTCTAGGAAACGTTATAACAAGAAATGATTGATTATGTGGTGAATATAAAATAATACCTTTGGCTATTTCTCTTTTTTTTGCAAGCAAAAGAAATTTACACTGCGTTACACTGAAAATACAATATTATAAGCATATAATAAGTAAATATGTAAATTGCATGGTAGACACAGATCACTCAGTCTTAGAAATGAATAAAAATGAGTTCTATCAGTTTTGTGATAAATGATGGGAGTTTTTGAAAAAATTAATTTGGCATCAGTTATATTATTATGTCAACCAGAATGTTCTTGAAATGGATATAAGAATAAAATAAGGATGTAAAGTTTGCACTAAGAAAAACTAATTGATGTTCAGTGAACAGCCACCTTCATTCGTCTACTATACCCCGGCTATGGGAAAAATGGTTGGGAAAATGGAATGGTTCAAGAACTAATGAGGAAATGTTCCAAAAGTGGTATGTACTTCTAAAATAACATCAACAAGATTGAACTTTCGCATTCTTAAATTCCATACGTAACATACGTCGATAACCCGAATATCTTGTATTACAATATCTAGACTTAACGTATTACCCCACCATGGTGATCCAACATATAACTGAGCATACTTTATAATTGTTCTATTCATAAATTATTATATCCCTTCGAAATAAAAACCATTTCTTGTTTGCTACTGTATGTCTCCATTAAAACATTTTGCCAATTCTCTACGAATATCATTAAGTAGTCTCATTTAAATCTGACGTATACTAACATTTAAGACATTTACACGTGATATTGACTACTAAAATTGTTATAATATCAATCTGCGTAGTTCTATACACCTAGATTTACTCACAGCTCTCATTTCTCTTCTAAAAAGGAATTTGAAAAATATTGAAAACTTTCAGTTGCTTTGAAGTTTTTTATTTTTTTATGCTACGTTTAGTTTCTGAAACATTTAATCAATCTTGTAGTTGAAGGATGATTTCAGGCCAGTCTTTCAGCAATTCATAATCTGATATAACATATGTTGCTTATATTAACCTGATATAACATATGTTGCTTATATTAACCTGATATAACATATGTTGCTTATATTAACCTGATATAACATATGTTGCTTATATTAACCTGATATAACATATGTTGCTTATATTAACCTGATATAACATATGTTGCTTATATTAACCTGATATAACATATGTTGCTTATATTAACCTGATATAACATATGTTGCTTATATTAACCTGATATAACATATGTTGCTTATATTAATATGATATAACATATGTTGCTTATATTAACCTGATATAACATATGTTGCTTATATTAACTTGATATAACATATGTTGCTTATATTAATTATTTTTAGAATTATCTGCTACAATTAATTTTAGAATCATCTAAACTAATAAGTTATCTTGTAATTTGTTAAATTTCAAGCTTGTATCTATCTTTGTACAACTGTTCATTTTAATTATTAAATAAAGCTTCGATATCTTCATGCTGCATTTTGTGTCAATCACTAAACAATCAATCTTCAGTTGTTTCACATCTCACTGCTCCATGCTCAAGATTTGGAAGCACATGTATTATTTTGAATCAATATCTTTGTAAAACCTAACTAGGTTGGCTACAGACTTAATTAATAACATTCTTTTTCTGATAATATTCTTTTTCAGAATGTGAGTAATGCTTATTAATTTCTAAACTTATATAAATAACTTTAAAATTTACCAATATTCGCCAAACATTTATAAACTTTAGTTTTTTTGATATATTAAATTTCTCAATGCAATTTGATATTTATAGATTTCATGATAACTTAAGATAACATGAATTATATAAATGAAAGAATGTTTAATTTTCAAATTAAAATTTTGCATGAAATAATATTTATATAATTCACATAATAACATATTTATTCGCTGAAACATCACATTATTTGTTATCAATACTGCTCTCAAAATTTGTATATACTTAAAAATGTAAATAAAAATAGCAGTAAGTTTTTTTTTTTAAATCTGAGTAATTTTTTTTAATATTAGTATTATTAATACACATTAGAAAGTAGGACAATTAATTTTCTGACTTCTTTTTCTATATGTATTTGACATAAATGATGTTACTATCTCTAATCAGATTAGATTCGCAAAACACAAGTACTTTTATAGTAAAACTCACATTTAGGAAAAGTTAGAAATTAGTAATATCTTTTTTTCATCAGCAAATAATATTTGATTTTCATCTTCGGAACAATTTTGATTTGGATATGAGGTTCTTCCCCACAACTGTTCCTATTTAATATACTCCTAGGAATCCAAACAATAGTAGATGTTTTATTTAAAACTTTATATTTACTATATTTTCTGTATTGGAAATAAACTTTAAGAAATAACACTTAAATTTTCTTTTACATTAATTTCCTGAGCTCTTTTTAATCATAGCTCATTCATAGACGATTTACACTGGATTTTAGCCCCCTTCTACATCATATATTTCAGATAATAATCTAACACGTAAATTGTTTTACAGATCAAGGAACCTTGGCTCTTTAGGAGGAAATAAACATCCTTGCATTTTCTGGCCCAATTCAATGGCGCTCCAATTTTCAATAATGGATTAAATACAATCAATGCAGACAACAGACAATAAATTGGATTCTTGAATAAAATGCATTAGATCTATATTAACTCATTGGGATCCGATGGGAGACTTATTCCATAGGAAAATGCACCTTTGCTACACCAAAGACTTGGTTTTGTTTAAAAGGCCAAAAGTGCAGCCTTTTGCAGATAATGAAATTAGTTAGAGTTTCAAGTACCAATCTACGATTGACAGAAACTTATAGAGCTACTTAATCATTCATCCTTTTATAATAGAATCAATATCCTATTGTAGATAAGATATTTAATGTCAATTCTAGGATAAGGATTACTTTGATCAATTCTTATATTCTAATTCTTAATCAAAATTTCTAATATTTAACAATCCTTAAAAAAAAACCTAATTTTATCATTTATTTTTACCTATTATTTAAATATTTTGTAACCTATTTATGTTACAATATCAAAATATAAAATATAAATAAAATTTTACTCAATAATAGAGAATCTATCTTTATCAAGTTTGAAGCACAAATTAAATTACTGCTTCATGTCATTGTTATTACTGCTAAAATAAGCACATACAATTATGTTTGATAGCAAAGAATTACTTTCTGTATTATAGATTTCAATTTTAATTTGAAAGTCAAAGATATCTTGCGTTATTTTTAATCTTTACTTTGAATGAAATTTAACTTTTTAGTACTGTAATCACAAGAGTTTATACAGATTAGGACAAAAACTTACACCAACAGTTCATGCTCTTATTAAATTTTTTGAAATGTTGATTCAGTTTTCTTTAAAAACCTTGATTCAATTTTAAGTTGCTTTTATTTATCAAAAACTCCTTAAGATGTTTAGATTTTCTCACATTTCATTTAAGTGCTTCTTACATCTTTGATATGCTTAGCATCAATATTTTTATTGAGACGTATTATAGATAATTGTCTCAGAGCAAATACAATATGTGTTTTTCCTCTTAGTGTTCTGAAGTGCAGAAATTCTGATAGTAAACATTT
>CM057814.1:97410513-97518013 GCA_030067965.1 Latrodectus elegans
CCTAGCACTGATTTGGCATTTATCAGTTAGAAGCAGCTTGGTAGAATTTTTGCGATTTTGAAGCATTTGAAGCAGGGCCAAGTAGAGTACCCTCAATTATTAGCTTATCATTCCAATAGCATTTCACTTGAAAGACATTGCAACCATGACATATTTAACGTGCTTCTGCCACCCTTAGTAAACACGATGGATCTTCGTTTAATCTGGAATTCGAACTCACTAACTTTTGATGGTGAAATGAAACCCTAACCAAGCAGGCAACACAACCCGGCAACAGATAGTAATAAAAGTAGATATTTCTTTACTTATATTCGATTTCATGATATTTTGTGAATATTAGAATAAGTTTTTTTTTAATCCTGCATATGTCTTCAGCATTTCTGCCATAAGTTAACGAGCAGCCCAATAAAGTGATGAAAAAGCATAGAAGGAATTAAAATTTAACATCAATAGTATTGTTTTCATGAAACTTTAAAATAAAGAAGTAATTCCTGTGGTGGTCATCAACCATATTTCCCTGCTGTGTCACAGAGGCCGACAAAACAAATTTCTGACTCCATTAACGTGTAAATTCTTCTGAAAATAGTCAAGTCTAGTAACCAAACAAAATTAAGCAACTCTACATTAAAAAATGCCTAACAGTGTTTATTAATTAGGATGATAGTTTTAAAACTTATAAAAATGAAGAACAACATGTAAAAACTGTCTGAAAATTAAGCAGATGAAAATAGTTCAGATATGCTGGCAAAGAATTTCAAAATGCATTTTCTTGCAGTCAGCAAACTGTTATCAAATTATGACGGGGGTTAAAGATCAATTTTATATTGCTCCAGAAGGGCTCTCAATTGCTGAGAAAGTAATCTTCGAGGACTTCACGATAACTGGTGAAATCAAAAGACAATTAAATAATAAATCACGTTTTGAATTCCAGGCAGGAGTAGATTATGAATTTCCTTCTTCAGAAAAAATACATTTTGGATTTATCATTAAGAATCTAAGTTTTCTGCACTGGCTCCTTTGAAAACAAAATATAAATATCAACTGAATATAGAAAAAGAACTAAGTGAGTCTTTTTATAATCTTAAGCTTCCCTTTCAAAAACTTTGCTCTGCGTGACATTCTCAAGAAAGACATTATTTATTACGAAAATTGCTTTTAACTTAGTTAAGTTTGATTAAGTAAGTTTTTTTTTAATTTAATAAGTTAATTATTATATAAATATTATGCCGAAATGTATTTTGTTTCATATGTGTAAGAAAGGGTGGCCGGATATTATCTCCAGATGTTTTCGATTTTTGCATGTTTACACCAAAAGACCCAATATCATCACTGCAGTGAAACTAGACTTGAAACTACTTTATTTAACACAACAACACAAGAAAAATATATGTGACAGTAGAATTAAACAAAATTACAAATACTAAGCATCAGCTACATTGCGGATAGAGTGCTTTTAAGCTAAAAGCGAGATCTTAAGAAAACAGAGCACTCACGATGTGTCGTTCATTAGATGCCGCTGTATAAAGTAATCAACACAATCTGCCAATGGGGAAAGAAACTGTTCCTAATGGAAAAGTTCTGTCCTTTTAAATAAAATTCACAATAAAACAAATGAATAAATTACTAACAGAAAGATTCTGGCAATATCTATAAAATACAAATCTTAGTTAACCAGGAAAAATAAACACATCAATACACACAATTCATACATAGTGTTCTAAAATTGAGATGAGTTTTATAGTGGAGAGACTAAAATCTTATAAATGCATCATAAACTACTTTACAACAAGTTTAATTCGATGTAAGTTTTGGTTTAAATTGGCAGACTACTATACTAGCAAAAACTACAGTTTTTGCTGCCAATTTAAAACCAAATTTTTTAAATTAATTTTGCAATCAAATTTTGCAAATTAAAAATATTCTGTATTAGTCATAGAAAGCAACATCATGATATAATTTCAAGTAAGAATTTTAAAAAGAAAATATATTGCTGACCACCTAATTTGCAGCACAAAAAAAGACAGTAGATGTCACAACAAAATTTATCTTGTATATAACGTGTTGACCAAGTATCAAATGATTAAATTTATAGATTTCTGTGAAGTGTAGTTCCTATCAAAATCAGTAACCACCGAATATCCACCATTGTTGGAGATCACAGCTGTCACACATACCTCAAGATTGTTTCAAAGAGACGTTAGATATCTTCTTGAAGTACATCAGACCAAAAGCTTCCACACATTTCCAAAACTGATCGAGTGTGGCAGATAGAGATGTAATCTGGGTCAATGTTTGATCAACCATGAAACACATGTTTTCCATCGATGAAAGATTCGAAGAGGGCTAGGGAAGCAATGCCGGCTAGGAAAGCAATTCAATCTGACGATTGACAAAGAGTTTTTGAACAATGCGTGCCACATGTGGTCACGCATTATCCTGTTGAAATATGGCTGCGTCAAGCACTGAAGGTAAGGGATGACAACTGGCTCAGATACCTCAGAGATGTTGTGCTGGCTGTTTAAAGTACCGGCAATGCGTATTAGAGCAGTGCGAAAATCATATTCAATACCATCCTTTATAATACTCATTTTAGAACCAATGTTGCTGTGCATAACACAGCTGCTCACAATTCTCTCTCAGCGGTGTCTCTAGATTCGATTGCCATTCTGCCATCCACATCCTTCTTTCATCGTACCCCTGGCGGAGGAGACGTCTGTCGTTTGGCGTCAAGGGTAGACGAAATAATGGACGTCTTGCGGAAAGACCACTCTGCTGTAAACGGTGTCGAATGGTACGCACAGACACTGAATGATGCGTTACAGTCTGAATGTGATGTGCTATGATTCGTGATTCTCCAAACCTTAAATAGCGCTTTGAAGTAACGACACTGGCGTGCGTGATGTGTGTCTACGCTGAAATTCTAATCATTTGCATACCTCACCTCCACTACTGAATATTGTAAATTTGTCTGAATATTGTCCGTCGGAAGGCAAGACACTTTTACTGAATATTGTAAAAGTGTCTTGCCTTCCGACGGGAAAATAGAGCTAATGATCTTTGAAATGTCTTATCGGAAGGCAATTTTTAAGTGAACATTAAAAAGACTTATGAAGGACCGCTAGACCATCTGAGACCGTTAAACTGTATATTATGAGGTGCCAGACTTTATATTATGATGATGTTTCAAACAACAGGAACATAATGGCAAATCTAATTTATTTCTTTACAAATCCGTAATGTGGCTGTAATATTTATCATGGCTGATTTGAGAATATTTAATTGTTTGGAATCAAGTTAACTTGGGTGACAATATTGCCAAACAATTATCCCCAGTTTCAATAGAAAACAAACCATGAGTATTTGGAATTCGATTGCCTAAAGAGAAATCCACAACATAATTTTTTGTGTGCAGTACTTCGGTTATTCCCCTGCACCCCATCCAATGAGTTAAAATGCTAATAATTTGCATATTCCCACCTTTTATCGAGTGTTAGAAAGATATAAACTATTTCTATACAAAAATGTCTAATTTACTTTCCCTCATGGCATTAAAATTTTAATTGTCAGCAGTAAACACATATTCAAATAATATGGCTAAATGAGACATTAAATTTCTTATTTTGTTTATCTCAATGTACATAATTCTTAGAATGATTTAGCTTTATAATTTTTTCCTTCGTTGTTAAAGGCTTATCTTTAAGAAAGAAAGAAATATTCTTTCGCTTATATAAAATGTTTGTTGTTAAATTATGATAATACTTTCTAGCATGTTAGTATTGAATTCTACAATATTTTATGATCATATGTATGCATAAATTGCATAATATGTCTATATTACTTAGATTATAAATACAGATGTCCAATTCCTCTTCTTCATTTTTTATTGAAGAAAAGAAATTGGGCAAATGAATCTAATAAATGCTGATTTATTTTAAAGTTAATTTTTATTAACTTTAAAAATTAACTTTAAAGCAATATAAGTTAATTTTTATTCTTATAAGAAAATTTAAAAATTTCAGTTGATAATAAAAACTCAGAAAAGATAATTATTTCTAATTATGTGATACTGAATATAATTGATGTTTATAGATAATTGTTTTTAATAGCTTACATATCCTAGAGTCAAGTTAAGAGAGAAGTGTGCGAGTTAATGTGTATATATAATTTCTAGCACATAATCTTAAAAAAAATATTGTGGAGCTATGTCCTTGAAAATTACGTATAAAAGTATAAAAATTTGTTTTATGAAGATAAATATCACTTCGAAATTAATATTGACTTCCTCAAACGAAAAATTTAATAGATATTTCTTTAATAAAAACGATTTTTGAAAAAAAATTTAATTTATCGCCTGAAAAAAAAGTATTTTCGTCTTATAATTTAACCTTAAAAGTATTTGTTTTTATGATTCATTATCACGCTTCTAAAGATTTTCCTAAGAATATTTACGCAAAAAAATTTAAAAATATTAACAAGATGGTTCTCGTCAACTAATAAAGGTAACTATAAATTTAATTTAATCAATCAAAAAAAATTGTGTAGATGAATTTCATTAAAGTGTGTGTGCAGATTATTTTATGGTTTCGATTTTAATACTTATAATTTTTAACCTCATTTTAAAATTGAAATTTCGGTATGTCTTCACTTCTTTTTATCTCTTCCAGGAAATAATAATTAAGTCATTATATTTAAAATAATTATGAAGAGAAAAGGTATAAATTTTCCTTATTAGTATCTTTCCGGCTGATAAAAAAATTTATTATATTATGAGAGAAACCTTATTTTTTCTTCACTTTTTGTTTCTTAAAATATTTGAATAGGAATTATAGTTATTTATCTATTAATTATATATATATATATATATATATATAAAATCTTTAAAAAATATTCAAACTATATGTCTGAAACGATTTTATTATAAAAAACGTTTTACTTTTCATTTCCATAACAAATGAATTTCGAAACAAGAAAAAAATTTACATTTTTTAAAAAAGAAGTAATATTTAAAAAAAGTGCAATTTTTTCCTACATTCATGAAGAAAGTAATGTGTGTAAAAGGAATTTTGTATTAAATATAGTAAGATTATTTTTATTTTCATTTATTACAATTAATAGATAATTGAAAGATATTTCGGAGCTCCAAGCTTAAAGTTTAATTAATTAATTCAATTAGTAAACTGAATCAAAGTTTATTGCTTTAATCTACTTCAAACATAAAATAATTAACACTTCTATTATAATTATTGTATTAAAATTTCATTTATACAAAAGCAAATAATATATGACTTGTAAAAATCCTCCAATTCCAAGAATAAATATGTATACACGCATTTCCTCAATAAATTGAGATCAGTAGTAATTTTGACAAATAAAGGATAAAAGCAAAAAAAAAAAAAAAACATATTTATAAAATGAAAGGAAGAAACAAAGACAGATAATACCTGCATTATTATATGCACTAATTTATGACACTAGCTTTCTAGAAGTGGGAAAAGACACCCTTTTGCAGAAACAAAAATATATAGATTATTTTGTTTATTAGGAGCATATTTCTCATACGTTGCGTCTCATGATGATATTGTTGAAATACTCAGTATCAAATTGTCTGTAAATCTGGCTCATATATAATTTACATAACATTTAGTGTATTGTTAATTCAGTAAATATTTTTATTGAATTGATATACAATATAAAGAAAGGAGTAATGTGGCACTGATAGTAAAATATGTATTATTAGGAAAATCTATAATCAAATGTAAACTGAAATTTTAATTTCAAAAGAATTGAATTCCTTTGTAGTCATTTTATTTTCTTATAATATTTCCAAATTTAGAACATTTTTTTCATTATTAATGTGAAATTCTTAACTAATTATTAATTAAATTTGGACTAGGTTTGAATTTTTAAAAAAGAAGTGAATATACTATGTCTTGATACATAATTGGATTTACATTTTCCCTTTAAGGATAATTTTTTCTTTTACTTCAGCTTTTATTGTTAAATTAATTATATTTCGAATATTTATTGTGAGAATTGAATTCACTTCTTGTGAGACAAATTAATATCAATCCCAAGTTACTATTTCCAGATAATGTCTTTTTTTTTTTTCCTAATGTACATCTGCACTTACCATGTACTTATTCCGGATACTTAAAATGAATATATTCAAGAGGTGAATGTAATAGCATGCTACACAGTGGGGCACCCAAAGTTTGTGCCATTTTGTTCCGAAAGGGAAGGAATAAAGATGTACACGCATAGAAGGAGAGAAAAGAACATCCACGCCAGAACCAAAATTTAAACCTAAGATCTACTGCTTCGAAGTTAGGTAAGCTAACCACTCCATCATCGGTCTGTTTACAAAGTAATGTAAGTATAGAAAATTATATAAGTATTTTAGTCACTCACGGTATTTTACTATCCAAGAAAGCGTTGCTTAAGAAAAGCAGTTGACTCAGAAAACTCATCATTTACTCGAAAAGATTTGTTTGTATGAAGAACAACAAAATATACTACTGGCCATTAAAATTGCTATACCAAGAAGGCGATATGCTACAGACGTGAAATTTATACGAAAGGAAGAAGGTGCTGTGATATGCAAATGATTAGTTTTCAGCGCATTCAGACAAAGCAGGCACCAGTAGCAACACTTACATTGTGTTTAAATGATGAAATTGTTCAGACGGTTCCTCATACACAAATTGCATTTGAACGTTGTTGCCTGGTGAAAAGTTATTCTGATGCCACATATAAGAAGGAGAAATGCGTACCAGCACGTTTCTGACTTTGATAAAGGTCGAATTGTAGCGTACCGGGATTGCGGTTTATCTTATCGCAATATTGCTGCTAGCGTCGGTCGAGATCCAATGACTGTTAGCAGAATATGGTATCGATGGGTTCAGGACGGTAATGCAGAACGCCATGCGGGATCACAACGGCCACCTATCACCAGCAGCCGAGAAGACAGGCATATTATCCGCATGGCCGTAATGGATAGTGCAACCACGTCACGAGTCAAGAAACGCGGTCGTTTGGAAGACAACAAGTGTCTGCACGAACAGTTCGACGACGTTTGCAGCAGCATGGACTCTCAGCTCGGAAACCATGGCTGCGGCTTCCCTTGACGCTAAGTCATAGACAAGAGCGCCTTTAATGGTGTGATCAACGACGAACCTGGGCGCACGAATGACGAGACGTCATCATTTTCAGATGAATCCAGGTTCTGTGTACAGCATCATGATGGTTGCATCCGTGTTTGGCGGCATCGTGGTGAACGCACAGTGACAGCGTGCATTCGTCATCCTCATATTGGCCCATCACCTGGCGTGATGGTATGGGGTGCCATTGGATACACGTCTCGGTCACCTCTTGTTCGTATTGACGGTGCTTTGAACAGCGCACGTTACATTTCTGGTGTGTTATGACCCGTGGCTCTACCCTTTATTCGAGCCCTGCGAAACCCTACGTTTCAGCAGGATAATGCCCGACCGCATGTTGCCGGTATTTTACGGACCTTCCTTGATACGGAACATGTTAGGCTGTTGCCCTGGCCAGCACTTTCTCCAGATCTTTCACCAATAGAAAACGTCTGGTCAATAGTTGCCGAGCGACTGGCTCGTCACCAAACGCCAGTCACTACGGTTGATGAACTGTGGCATCGTGTTGAAGCTGCAAAGGCATCTGTACCTGTACATGCAATTCAATCTCTGTTTGACTCAATGCCCAGGCGTATATCTGCTGTTATTACTGCCAGAGGTGGTTGTTCTGGGTACTGATTTCTCAGAATATATCCAGCCAAAATTTTTGAAAATTTAATCACTTGTTATTTCTAATATAATATATTTGTCCAATAAATATCATTTTGTTATCTGCATTTCTTCCTGGTGTAGCAATTTTAATGGCCAGTAGTGAAATATCTCTTAACTAAATGATGATTTTTTACACGTCAACTTTTCAGTTTAACTCTTATTAGGAAAAATAATTTATTTGTGGTTTTTAAGACAGTTTTAAATTAATTTTTCCGAGAGCATTAGAGGAGACAATCCTTATCAGTGGTGTAGAAAGGTCTAATAACACACCATGTGTACTTTAATTTGTTATTCCCGTATCTATCAAAATATAAAAATATTATCACTTTTTTAACTTTATTATTATTAATATATTATGGTTAACTTGAAAAAATAATGTAATTTATAATTTAGAAAAAAATTTTTGATAAACGAAAAATAATTAAAATATGAATTATCAAATGCAACGTAAAAATAATTTTTAATTAACAAAACATTATTAAATTCAGTGCACCTATTACATAATTTAATATATTGCACTAGAAATTGAGGTATCCAAACTCCAGAAATCCACAGTTCGGGATGATCTTGTTTGTAAAGTGAAGATCGAAAATTAGATTTGAAAAAAGGAAAATAAACAGCAACGATTCAGAAAACGAGATAGTTTTATAATGATAGACATTAGCAAACGTTTGAATACAATACATAATACCTAGCTCTGTACTTTATTATGGAGAAATGAATTTGGTTATTATTCGTTGACATAGCGAACTGAATCGGCTTGGTGACGAGATGTCATACAGACACGAATGAACGTTAGATAAGCAGGAATTGCATTTGGAATCTGTTCCTGTAAAATGCTCATATTAAAATCCAATTTAAAACGCTTGAACTACATCAATATATGAATTATCTTTGTTGAAGCCACTTCTTCACTTCCTTCATTATCCATTTCGTATCCACTCACTATTGAAAAGATGTCACTGTCACTGAGTAGAGATTAGTGGCTATTATCATCGATTCCACTCCAATCCTTAAGTCAATTTCCTTCAGCTTATTTTCACCTAGAAAAATGTTGGAAAAGATTATGTAAATCATCGTTTTGGGTTTTAATGGTGCCACTTGCTGTTTTCTCAAACAAAAGAGTTGGTCTAAGCTTTTTAAATGTTTTTTTAATTAAAGAGTTAGGATAATTCGGCCACATTTCAGTAACTCAGAAATCATAACTTAAATGTTTATTTCCTTAAGTTTTTAGATGGATTTATATCGTTTTCTCCTAGCATAGCTTATTATAACATTTTATGATAGTAAACTTCAAAGTCTTGTAATACCTCTTGGTATATAGGCTTCAAAAATGGGGTCACATTGGGAAATAGCATTTCCGTAATATTTTACCAATATTATGTCAGAAGGATAAAACAGAGCATTGTCAATCAATTGCAAAGTTTTGTTAGGCAAGCCGTCTATTTCATTGAATTTTGAAATTGAAGGAATAAATTGCGTTTCGAATTTCCTTCCCTTTTCTTGAAATAGATCACTCATCTAAGCCTTTTTTGATTTTTATTGTAAACTGTTAAAGTCTATTATTATGTCTAATATTTGTGCCTTTTAATGCAAATGGCTTTCTAGACATGCCAATTATATTACTATTAATAATAAGTTATTATTATCTGCAGTATTTCTACAACTTTGATTGTGAAACGTTTCTTGTTCATTTTGAATCCCGGGGGTCAATGAGTCTGCATCGGGAGCTAATCTTTTGAAGAGAAGGGCTTTAAAATTTATTTCAGACGAATCTGCGTTATACAACTTTTTAGGGGAGAAGTTTTCTGTTGCAATTAATGCCTTAAACTCTGGTAAATATTCTTCTGCGGTGACTTAGTATCTGCAGGTAGTTTTTCTCTAATAGCTTCTGAACTGTTGAATTCCATGTCTTCTTATCCAACCATTTAAATATCCGTTTACTGACAGGTACAGGATCGCGATATATAGCTTTGTTCAGTTGTAAAGCTTTTTCTTGGATTGATTGGCTGCCGAATAACACCTTCCTGTTTTTTTTGGGTAAACAACAAAGATCAAGCTTTGGCGAGTTTTTCATGAACAGAAACTTGAATTGTGGCATTGTTAAATTGTTTTATCACTCGTTATTGTACAGAAAGGTTCAGTCATAACCCGAATTATTTTTTAATAATTGATCTTATCGTTATGGACACCGAACACAATAGCCAATTTTGCAGCAACTTCTAAAGGGTATGAGCACATCAATTTATTTTAATACACTATCACTGCTTTTACGTTTTGCTGAAATTTTACTATACATGTAATGTACAATGAACAGTTAATAAAAAGCTTTTAACAGATGGAGCAGTACGAGATTGATCAACTTGTATACAACAAGGGAACAGCAGAAAATAGAGCAGATGCTGCAGGGGGGTGTTCCATAAACACTATACATCACACTGATACGAATCGAAACGGAGGGGATGTATCCTGCCTTATCAAGGATAAAATTGCTCTGTTCTGTTAACTTAAAACAAGCGAAATAAGAAGATTTATTATTAGCAAGATTTTGAGATTCTCTATTGAGCTAATACGAGTGTTCTAATAAATCAGTCGGTACATCCGAACATTCTGGAATACGAACATGGTTCTCCCCCAGATAGTTCAGATTTATGAGGTTAAAGTGTATCATCATTAAAATAGAATCATAATTAGTATTATTGTCATACTATATAACCTATATATATTACACAATAAAATTAATTTAATTATAGTTATTGTGTTATTCAATGAAAATACAGTAAACTGACTTATGCGGCGTAATTAATATTTTAACAGATGTGGTATACTATTTGAATATTAGTCTTTATTTTTCATTTTGTATAGGATATCACATTCCAATGCTAACAAATCACAGGAAGAATTTAAGCTGCCAACCGCGGATGGGAATGAAAAATTAAGAAATTTATTTCTATCTTGATATTCTGCAGTAGATGAGATTGAAATTTTACTCCTTCACTCCAAACAGACAACCCTAAATGACAGTCCACTGGAAAGTCTTGAAAGAATCTAATTTAATTATTTCTTTTTAAAAGTATTTCCCCATTTTCCATATTTATCCAATTTCTGTGCATTATTAAATCATTCATTTCCATTCAACCAAACTGCTAAGAAAAATTTTGGATATCCAGTTACGCACAAACATTCAATTGGTTTGTTATCATTAATACCTTATATTGTTCAATAGTTTTAATTAACCCATTGAGTACATTAATTATATAACTCCCTAACATAATTTCTCTGTTAAAACTCTTATAATTTCTCAACAAATTTCAATGATGAGATCCCACTCATAATATTAGCGTTTTACAGATGCTAACAAATGAGTTGTTCTGGAAGCATGAGCCACACATCCCATTTTGGTGCGTCATATCACGTGATCAACGTTTGACATGCGCACTTCATTCAATGCATTGTGTTAAATATATTTTCTGAGCTTGCTCTGTCTTATAAAAAGTCAAAGCCAACTGAAATTTTTTTCTCTTTATATTTTATGCGTTTATCTCCCTATAAATATTTTTCTTATTTTTTATTACATCTTCCTTTCCTTTAATTTGGATATTTCTTATTTTATTCTTGTTAAAAATTTGCAGTGAGCAATAATATTTAAGATTTATTGTCTTTTCAACGACTTTCCACAGAATCATTTTATTTACAAGAAGTTAAAAACGGCATTTCAAATTCCTAATATTTATTGTGACAAGAAAAACTCTAAAATATCTTCAAATTTTTGTGAAATTTCAACTGCTAAAATGACAGTTCAATTTATTCATAAAAGTGTAAACGAAAACTATTTTTTAAACTTATCATAGTATAATTGTGAGTATGCAATTTTCATTATTACACCAAAATTTCAAGTTTCTTAACATTGATTAATTTATTATTTAGAAAATCAATGTTAGAAATTCTTCATCATCTTTAATTTAGGAAACTAAATTATATCATTACAACACAAAATTAATATAAAACATTAGATTTACATAAACAATTAATACAGCATAAATTTCAACTAAAAAATTAAATTAATTTATTTAAAATACATAAATTCAAGTATTTTATGCATTTACATATGATTTTTTTTTCATAAGTGAGTCCAGGATTATGATATTCTAAGAAAAACAGTATTTATTTCTTATCTATATCATAAATATTTTTTAACCCGATAAATAACGCAATTTCTAACTAACTACGACAGTAAATAACTAAATATATTTTTTTCAAACTTTAATTAACTGAAAATACAGACTTAAAACAAAAATATATTTAACAACTGAACTTCTTGAGACTTATTTAATCACATCGTAGAATTTATCACAATAAGTTATCTGACTAGTAAAAGTTTTATTTTTTTTCAAATAGTTTAACAGATCTTTTCAGAACTTTTAGAGACTATTTCTTTATGGGATCTTTAAAATAAGAACTTATATTCACAATGAATTATTTTTGTGTGTATGTGAAAAATGTTTCTTAAAATAGGTTTAAAATATTAAAATATACTTTCAAGTGTTAATAATTTTTTAATTAATTTTCTCTCTTAAGATAAAAAATAATGATAAATAAGCATGATTCATTTCTATTTTTTAAATTCCTTTTTATTAAGTTATTTTTTATAGATTTAAGAGATTAGCTTAAGACATTATCAGGAAAAACTATGAAATACTACTCCAGCATGTGAAAAATATTTTGTATATTTATGTTTCTCCCGATTATTTATACTGCTTAAAAATAACCTTCAAAGTAAAGCTAATGAAATTATGTAAAAAAAATAAAAAGTAACGTGAAATAAATAAGTTTTTTTTTAAAAAAAAACATAATTTTAAATAAACAACTTGGTTATCATATCATTCTCCAAAGATAAAGACATTAAGTATTGCATTTCTGTATGCATTGTCAGAAGAATGTTAATTTAAGCAATACAAAATGGACTGAAAATAACATTCACTTTTATATTTTTCAGAGTCCTAAATAAATAAAAAATCGCTATTGGATTAAAAAATGTAAATTAATGTGAATGATACTAAGGATGGTAAAAAAACTATACTAACATAAGCGATAAAAGTAGGAGACAAAGTTTATTTATTTTCCATAATTCAGCGAAAGATGCTTCTTCTCCTCCTATTGTAAGGTATCTCTTTTCCGGGTTGTAAGTGAATACATTGAATATATTGCTGCCACGTAATTCTTTTCTTCCGTTGGATGTCATTCTGCTGCAGATATTGTGGCCAAAGGACACTGTTAATGAGAACCCAGAGGCAATCTCAGCACAAGTACCCCAAGACACTGGACAGAGCAGCAAAGCATGTGATGAAACGGAGAGCCCATCTTCTTTCTGGGTCGAACTGAAGCTTTATTAGATCTCAATACAACAAATCTCTCTACAGAGTTTCCTGATATTAAAAATAAAGGGAAGATGTTCTTCTGATATTATCTATACTATACAAATAAATAATTCTTAAAGAATTATGATATGAATGACATAACTTATAGCTATAGTCAAGTGTAATTAATTTAATGAAAATGTAACAAAAAATTGCAATGAATAGAGTTCTTATACAAACTTAATTGTTTTTTAAATAAAAATTTCAGAAGTTTTGATTCAAGAACCGATAGATGGTGAAATTCTTCCTAAGCTGTAAAATAACAACCGATTATTTTTGTTAGTTTATTTTTCGATTGTCAGGACCTTATTTTTTCTGGCATTTGTCCAGGAGTTTAATTTATTAATTGGTAAAAGCCAAAATATATGTCTTAGTTTTATTATCAAGAATTATATTATTTTATGAAATTTACTTTTATGAGTGACATGTTTATTGCATTCTTACTGTAAACTTAAAAATTTTAAGTTTTTATGAATTAAAAAATTTATATCGTTATTTAATATCATATCAAAATTTTTTGATACATTGAAATTCATCCAAAAATCTACAGCATTTTGAGATTCTAAACAATAAATAATCAGGTTTAGAAGATCTCTAAAGACTGATTTAGCAACCAAATTAAAAATTGTTAGGATGCTTTTTCTATTATCTTAGGTTTTTATTGAATCCAGTTGTAGTTTTCTTATTGTTGTATTTAAACAAGCGATTTTTTTAAGTAACTTGCTAAAAAGTTAGGACATATAAATAATGTTCTTAAGTGATTTCAGATTTTTTTTTAGAATAAAAATCAAAACAATATCACATGGTTCCATACCATTAAGAGCATCCTAAATTCTTAAATTTATAGAAAACATTTTGTAACTTAGATTAAAAAACATTTTGTAAATGTCGTCCTAAAATTAACAACAAAAATTGTATGCAAAATTAGAAAAAATATTAAGCTAATATTCTAATGAAATAATGCGTTTTCATTATCAGAAGAAGATAATGAGAAAGCACTAGAATTTTTTTATATATATGTATAATCAAAATAAGAAAAGTTAATTTTTAGTAAGAGTGTGTTTAAGTAAATACACAACTGGCAATTAAAATTGCTACACAAAGAAGGCAACATGCTATAGACGTGAAATTTATACGAAAGGAAGAAGGTGCTATGATATGCAAATGATTAGCTTTTCAGCGCATTCAGACAAAGCAGGAGCCAGTAGCGACACCTACCTTGTTTTTAAATGAGGAAATTGTTCAGCCGGTTCCTCATACACCAATTGCATTTGAACGTTGTTGCCTGGTGAAAAGTTGTTGTGATGCCTCCTGTAGACTCAATGACTGTTAGCAGAATAGGGAATCGATGGGTTCAGGGAGGTAATACGGGACGCTAGGCTGGATTTCAACGGCCACCTATCACTAGCAGCCGAGAAGATAGGCATATTATCCGCATGGCCGTAATGGATCGTGCAACCACGTCACGAGTCAAGAAACGCGGTCATTTGGAAGACAACAAGTGTCTGCACGAACAGTTCGACGACGTTTGCAGCAGCATGGACTCTCAGCTCGAAGACCATGGCTGCGGCTTCCCTTGACGCTGCGTCATAGACAAGAGCACCTTCAATGGTGTGATCGACGACGAACCTAAGAGCACGAATGGCGAGACGTCATCTTTTCAGATGAATCCAGGTTCTGAGTACAGCATCATGATGGTCGCATCCGTGTTTGGCGGCATCGTGGTGAACGCACACTGGCAGCGTGCCTTCGTCATCGTCATATTGGCCCATCACCTGGCGTGATGGTATGGGGTGCCATTAGATACACCCCTCGGTCACCTCTTGTTTGCATTGACGTGCTTTGAACAGTGCACGTTACATTTCTGGTGTGTTACGACCCGTGGCTCTATGCTTTATTCTAGCCCTGCGAAACCCTACGTTTCAGCAGGATAATGCCCGACCGCATGTTGCCGGTATTGTACGGACCTTTCTTGATACGGAACATGTTCGGCTGTTGCCCTGGCCAGCACGTTCTCCAGATCTTTCACCAATAGAAAACGTCTGGTCTATGGTTGTCTAGCGACTGGCTAGTCATCAAACGCCAGTCCCTACGGTTGATGAATTGTGGCATCGTGTTGAAGCTGCATGGGCATCTGTACCTGTACATGCAATCCAATCTCAGTTTGACTCAATGCCCAGGCGTATAACTGCTGTTATTACTGCCAGAAGTGGTTGTTCTGGGTACTGATTTCTTAGGATCTATCCAGCCAAATTTTTTGAAAATTTAATCACTTGTTATTTTTAGTATAATATATTTGTCCAATAAATATCATTATGTTATCTGCATTTCTTCCTGGTGTAGCAATTTTAATGGCCAGTAGTGTATTTATTGAAATTTCCACAATGAAACACATGTCATAAAATTTTAGCAATTTTTAATTACAATTGTGTATTTTCAAAAAAAATATTTTTATAATTATAAAAAAATATTCCAAATTTTAAAACTCTTTTGAACTATGTTTACTCAGTAATAATTATTTATTATGTGTCTCAGAGCACTAGGTCTAGAAGGGGAAAGCAAAATTTGCCATGAATATTTTTTGTTTAAAATAGCATAAACCATTTAATATTCATAAAATGCCTTGTTACTTTTTCAATCTAAATAAGCGATGTATTGGATATTGTTTCTGCTGGTAAAATGTGTTTAAACAAGAGTTTGAAAATGGTGTACTCTTTTAAAGTCTATTACTCATATAGGGCAACTCAGTAGTTCTAATGAAATTCAAAACTATTCTTATATTCAATTACGTTCTTTTGTCAGAAACCCTTTATATACTCAGAAATAGTGGCTTATGCTTTATTTTTTCGTTCATTTATTAGATGCACCTAGGTGTGAGCTTTGTGGGCTAAATTTCACTTCTGAATCATTAATTACTATTTTGGTTGTACTTTTCATTCCCCCTTTTTAAACTGCTTACCTGCAAACCATATTATCATAATGCTTTGAATATTAAAATAGTTGTGTTTTAAATCAATGGATCACCTTAAGCTTTGACTGAAGTTATTTGAAATGTGTAATTTTACACACATCTAGGCTGCATAAAAATGATCGTTGGAGAAAATAATTCAAAATTAAACATATAGCAGAGTTCTTAATTGCGTCTTCTCTTTTTTTTAACACAGATGTTTCCCAAAATTTGTAAAATATAAGATAGCTTCCTTATCTAAATTGTCATCATGATCTCATTGGCATTCATTTTTTAACTTATTTTATTTACGCATTAGGAGTATATTTTTTAATGCATTATTATTTAAAAAAATGTGTACACAAGAAGATAAATCTCGTATATTCTTTAATAAATTGCGACTTATATTTGGTATTTATCCTTTGTAGGAAAAAGTTAACGTATATTTAATGTGATCTCTTAAAGTTAATTTTGTAGGAGTTTAAGTTAACATTTATTGAAATTTCTACAATAAAACATGTGTCATAAAATTTTAGCAATTTTTAATTAGAAATGTGTATTTTCAAAAAAAAATTTTATAATTATTGTATCATAAATGCATAAAATATATTCTAAATGCAATGAAATTATATATAAACCAAGATAAAAGATTTATCATTATTCATATTTTTTACGTGTAATATTAAACTTTCTTTTTATTAATATTATCTCATTGGAGAGTTCTTGGGATAAATATACTGAAAGATAAAGGGCTCTCATCCTATAATAGTCTTATATTTACAACTCAACTTGATTCCAAAGCAGAAGTTCATCTTTATATCGTTGAGTCAATCATTGAAAAGACATCGTCTTATCAGTTATGCTTTAAAAACGTGCTCTGGGCAGTCTTAATGTCTGAAGGTAGTCATAACGCATTTTAGCTTCTACCGTATAAATTGTTTCCAGGGCGGCTTTTCAGATAGCGGCCATAAGTGAACTCAGAAAACTCTAAAGCACCCACTCCGATACACGTGCAGGCAGAAGGCTGAAACGTAACAACCATCTCTTGTTGTTCAAGAGGGGGTGGCAATGAAATCAGTATTTTTCGCTCTGAAGAGGGGTGTCCCATCACGAGGCTACATTTACCTTTGGGCATAAATATTTATCCAAATACACTTTGAATAGTTGTTTGAGTGGACCTGTTTACCCGCAAACCAGCTCCTTGCATACGTCAGTATATAACAACGTATAACTCCTTGCATACGTCTTTTTGGAAATAAGTAAAAACATTTAGTAAAATATACTATCCTAAATCAATATTTGATTAAATATAGCGTTGTCCTGTAGCATCAAATAATGTGACTCCTCTAAAAAGAAAGATAAACAGAACTTCTTAACAATAAACCAAAAAAATTTAGTTTTATCTTAATCTAGGTATATTGTCTTTGATTTAATCACATTAACACTTAAATTATTGTCACTCAATTCTAAAAAGAAATTATCATAGCTTGCAATTTTTATAAGGACTTGACTAACACCAAATGCATAAAGAAATACATGAGTTAAAGCAATATAATACTTAAACTGAGATACACAAAAGGAGGTTAAACAATATTTTTTCTTTATGGTCTATACACATATATGGGAATGCATGCATATATATACATACATTTATAATTCAGAAATTTTTAAAACTGGGAACTTTGGACTGAGGAATTTTGAATTTTTAAAGATAAATTTTATTATAAATAAAAGTTTTAAAAATTCAAATTCATTTTTCAATATTATCAGTTTTATTAAGTAATTGAAATGTATGTTATTTTGTATTCGCATGCATGTGATGTTGCCAAATGTTAAAAAAGCAGTCTAATAAATAGGAGAAAACATGCATTCATATATGTTTGAAAAAGTTTTTTTTTTTATTCGACTATAAAGATACATGACAATGGATCGAAAATGACGGATTTCATATATAAACTCTTAAGCATAAATATAAAAAAATCACCTACTTTTTTAAATACATGGCTATTACTTATTATTGTGAACATTTATACAAATAAAATTGGATACCCACATGATATTAAAAATTCTAATATTTACTATCTCTCAGCAGCTTACAAAATTAAAAATCCTTCGAAATATACTATTTACAATGTATTTAATTGCATACAATGTATTTAATTACATACATTGTAAAAACTTTTGTTACGTCTAAGTCTCATAAATTCTCTTTGAAAACATCGTATTTTACTTTAATTTTTCAACTCATTTCTAGATAACTTATAGCCGAGCTGGCAGCCGAATGGTTAGCGCTCTTGCCTTCGGTTCAACAGTTCGTGGGTTCAAATCCCACCTTGGGCATAGATGTTTGTAGTGGTTCGGAATCCACTTTAAGATGTAGGTCCCTGTCTAATTAGCCCTCGTGCGCAAAAATGACCGTTGAGCGACAAACAAACTAAACCTAGATAACTTATAATAAAAATTATAGAGTATAACCACTAAACTAAAGCTCAGTAGATTTAATCTTAATTTCAATATGGACTATAAGAAAGTGAAATCTTGATCTCATTTCAGAATAGTAAGGATTGCCTCTTCAAAACCATTCCTCACTTTCAAGTTTGAACAAAAGAAAAATAAAAGCTTCATTTTCTTCACTACATTTAGAGAAACAAAAGAAGGAGGCCAAATATTTGCTGGACATCTTGCTTGTCTGTCAAGAAATTTCCACTCTTGAAAGTGTTATCTGGTTTCGTTTAGAGTTTAATCTTTTTTCAGTGGTACTTTTTTTATTTCTGTTGTTCTTCTGTCGTTAAAGGTCATTTTTAAATTCTTGTTAAAAAAGAACGCTATTCTTTTCGGTTGAAGCTCAGAAAAATCTGTGGAAATTTCTAAATTAATAGTTAAAAACAGAAAAAATTTGTTTATTTTTAAATAACTTAAAATCTTATATAAACAGCGGAAAAATATGTTAAATTATTTATCATTTTACGAGACATTTATACTGTCGAAGAAATAATTTTTCTCTTTATTATCTTTATATTGAGAAAAAACTGGATAATGTATGCGTTTTCATAAGCGTAAGCACCTGCTACTAAGCATATTATCAATTTATGAAACCGATGCGATGATGGTAAGCAATAAGGCTTATTGAACAAAAGTGTAATTGTCGTGTCTGAATGGTAACAAGTTTAATGATAATTCTGAGGAAACTTTTTGGTCATAGAGAATCAATATAAATTCAATATTCTTAATTCTAAGGATATTTTTAAATATGAGTCTTTTATTTATTTGGAGAGAAGAATTTTGATAGAAGATGTCAACACCACACCACCATATTTAAAAATGAGGACAATATTTGGTGGCAGAGAGGCAGAATTATAGTACATACACTGAATGTAAAATATTTCAAAAATATAAGCTTTTGAATTCGGAACCTTCTGTAAAATATTGATGAAATACCATTCTTTAGAACTAAAGTTCGCCCCCAAGAACTATTGAAGAATGAGGAATGGTTGTTGAAATTTATACAAGGCATGCTTGTCAAGATGCATGTTCACGAATATTATTAGTTTCTTTCACTGTCACACTGACACTTCACTGTTTGAAAAGGTAGTTCACGTTGTGAGTATTAAAATGGTGTTAGGTGCATATTACTTGATGTCAAAAGATCAGACTCATCACAACATCTAGAGATCCAAAAGAACAATCGCTTTTGCTTTTCTCTATGCTGCATTTCGAAAATATAGTTGCAATTACAAATTCTTAATTTTTTTTTTTTTTTTTTTTTTTTTAAATTCTGAACGATTTCAAAAAAGTATTTTAAAAATAATTATCTGTGTCTCATTAAAACTATTACAAGAAATTAAATTTCATTCATATATATATATATATATATATATATATATATATATATATATATATATATATATATATATATATATATATATATATATATATATATATATAGGTTACGAATTCATTTTTCTTGTTGTAATACTACTTTTATGCTACTTAATTTTGTATAAATTTCTGTAAATAGTTTTTAATGATAGTTAAATTTGATTAATTTTCTTCATTAAATATCGGAAAGGGAAACAAACATAATGTTTTTTTTTAAAAAAAAAACTAATTTCATCAAATTATTTTAGATCAAAAAATTTAACTCAGAATCAAAACACTCAAACTAGATTCAACTTGAAAATGTTCATGAGAACTATTTTGAATCCATAAATAATTAAATTAGTTATTGAATTTACTTTTTCTTTCACACAATTTAGGCCTTAATTTATCTTACTTAAGTATTTGAATTAGGGTGGGGGTTCTTTCAATCTCTCTGTGTATAAATGTTATTAGCAAACAAATCAAAACATATTTTATAACACATAACTAAATCTAAATATTTCTCTAAACTTCGTTTTTAGTAAAATTTCATGTTATTTTACAGATTTGATAAATTTTATCCCTAATTCTAACTATCTAATTCTAAGCAGGAAATAAACCATGTGAATAAAATTTTAAACTACACGTATAATAAATGATAGCAATATTTATTAAATAAATATTTTGATAATCATTTATACAATTTATCTCAAATGTTTCATTTGTTCTTCAATATAAATGAAAATACTTTTATTTGAAATAAAGAACTAGACATATGAATTGATATACGATAACTTCCCAACTGTCAGATGTTTTTAGTCTCATCAAGTTTCCCTCTGCAGCAAAAATGTGTTTAAGGAATTTATTTTCTTTTAAGTGAACCGATTATTTCTTCAAATCTACTCTCTTTCTCCAAGTAAGGGCAGAAAAAGTAAAATTTCCTTTTCGCCTTACGTATTTAGAGAAACAAGAGAAGTCAAAATATTTGTCTAAAGCTAACTTCGGGGCTGTCTTTTTATAAGGAAATTCCTTGTCTTAAATTTGTTCTTTAATTTTGGATAGGGTTAGATATTAAATATATTACTTGAAACTTTCCTGTTTTCATACAGGATTTATGATTATTCTTGAAGTTTTTTTATATGAAGTGGCGTCATACTTTCATGAAAAGGAAACACTGAGCTCCTTGATTTAAAGAAGGATTTAATAACTACGGAGAAATGTAAGCCAATTACTAAACTTTTATCGAAATAAAAACATGGCAAATATTACTTGTATCTATCGAAGAATTGTTTTATTTTTGAAAATTTCGCAGATTATACTAAGGTAAAATATTTTGCAGCCAATCGTAAATTGTTTTTAGAGTTTGCGTAAATTATTTATGTAAAAATACTATATTTGTAAATTATTTGATTTGTTCCATTAGAATGCGAATTTGCTTAAAAAAATAAGATTTTCCTGAATTACATCAATCAAGTTTATATCAATAACTAAATCATAAAATTTTGTTTAGCTTCACTATCTTTTGGAAAATGGATTTACACTAATGATTATTTCAAAAAACAAAGTCTGAAGTTTAATATATGTTCCAAAAATCATTCTATTCCTCAACTTCTTGCTTCAAATAAGAAATTAAGAGGGTCATAACCAAACATTCATTAACAATATTTAGGCTTATCATTATTAACAATCGTAATGAGTTTTGTTACGATACTCATTACGATTGTCAATAATGATAAGTTAAGTTACGTAATGAGTTTTGTTTTTGTTTAATAAATAAATTCATTTTACAAGAACAAAATTAAATAGATATTCATATAAACAAATAATTTCATTATTATTGCTTGCAAATTGTGAAAATTAATTTATTCTCTTAATCAATATCATTTGTGTACATATTTAACATTTGGCATGATTTTTGTAAGCCATTTTTAATTGACTGATTCTGTTAATTTGATTTTTCAGATTCTACAAAACACAAATGTGTTTTGTAGAGTCTGAAAAAGCATTTGGACAACAACGAAAATACATTGAAGCTGCACAAATGTGCAATTTCAATGTATTTTCGTTGTTGTTGTTCTCGTGTGCCAGCTAAGGCTGCCAAATTGGGGTGCGCTGCTCCACATTTCCAAATGAACCGTATTTGGTGTGGATTCCGACTTCTTCAGTACACACACATGGCATAGGAACCCGTTTATAGGGCAGGCAACCATTCACACCTCATTCACACACAAGGAAAGGACAAAGACAGGACAGAGAGAGAAAGTACATCCATGCCTGAACCGGGATTCAAACCCCAGGACCTCCCTATCCGAAACCAGGCGCACTGACCACTAAACAAGTTGGCCAGCATAAATTTTCATTAATTGAATTAATGGTAAAACTCAAACTCAATGAATCAAAATATAAATATTGAATTTTGATTGATAACAGTTGATAATTGCTTAAATATAACATTTAAATATTTGTTGGCATGTCTTTTTTATAAAATAAAGTTTGTAACAAGAAATCACACAAAACTACATAACACTATAGAATAAAGAAATATAAAGTAGAGAAAGAAAGGATTTTCCTTTTTTGTCTTTAACGTTTTTACTTTTTATATGTAAGCTAGTGAATTCTTATTGTTTGCTGCTTTATATTTTATTTATTTTAATCAAGAAATCATATAAAATCAACAAATGAAATATCCCACTGCTGTTTAAACTTTTGAAACACATAACTTAATATGTGCAAAATTATTTCATAAAACTATACTTTGTCAAGTTATTAGCAAATAGCTTTTCACCAAATAAGTAATATTTCAACAAACAGAACCCTGGTTTAAATCATTTTACATAAGTGATGAATATTTTATTTACAAAAATTAAAGATGGAATTCATTGCACTAGACTTTACCTTAATATAATCTTCATTGTTATCGTCATTATTATATAAAATCTCATTAAGCATATAACTCAAATCTATGTCGACTTGATCCCTCTTATGAACATTTTTATCACTCGATTTACAGAAAATGTCAGAGAATCTTTTTTAAGCATTAAAATTGTGAATAAATTTAAATGATTATAACCGCAAATTAGTTTATCAGTTTAGTTTTTTAGAATATTAAGAAATTGAGTGATTTCAATTTTAATTGAAGATTTCAATCATTACATTTTAATTAATTTAATCTCTAATAAAAATATAGGATGCTTTACATATTTAGATGATCTTTTCCCAATATGCAATACTAAGTACATGAAATACATTTCAGGATTTATTATTAGTATTGATAATATCATTCAAATTTATCATCAAATAAAATAGCTTACAAATAATATTCATAGTTATAAACTGTTTCATTTAATTATTTACAATCACTTGCTACTTTCTACGAAGAAAAGTTCCCATTTTTTTCATGAAATATATATATATATATATATATATATAATGTATTATAATAATAAAATGAAAATTATATATATATATATATAATTTTTATTTTATTTTTTTAATTAGAGCAACATCCTCAAATGGGAAAAACTGCGCCCCGAAAACAAAATAATGTTTGATAAATTTAAGTGCTTAAGTAGTTCATTGGAAAAGAAATAATTGAGAATATTACGATGAAAGACCCAGAAGAATAAGGTCACTGAAAACAAATTCATGAAACCTAGAAAGATGAGTCAGATAAATGTTAAAAAAAAACTTCCAATGTTTTCTAAGAACCACAAGAATTTCAAGAAATTAACGTTATCCAGAGCAGGTTTTATTTGATTGTCTTTTGTGCTTGTCTTTTCTACATTTCGAATCGTTTGAGAGATGTAGAGGAAGAATCCATTTCCATATCGGTTTCAGAAGAGGATATATCCTTTGTTCATTGAGGTTACAATATTTTTTCTCGAAATTTTTATTATTTAAATTTTGTCTTAGATTTAATGGTAATTGCAGTAGGTTTCTTTGTACTATTAGAAGTTGATGGAAAGTGGATTTAGAAGGCAAAATTGAAAGTGGAGCAGATTTTGCTGGATTGTTGTTTCTTTTTGCATCTGTTTGTAAAGTGGGAGAATAGGAAACGCTAACTTTTGGTGTTCTGTTTTTACTATTTGTTATTTCCGGGAAAGTAATTCTTTTATCTTAGTTTTAATTACTTTTTTCTTCAATATCCGTATAGGGCAAGATTCGGAAAATGCAGATTGTGAACCAGAACAGTTATTAACTTGAAAATTTCTGGAAAACAAGCATTTGTTTCATGATATTATTCTGCTTAGTTTACACATATAGGATTATCATTACAACATACTTATTGAAAAAGACCATATCTCTTACATTTGAAACATCGAAGAGGCTTAAGAATGTATGGAGGAAGTTTGATTTTATGGATTTTGGTAATACTGGTTTTTGAAAAATTAAAACAATATATTAGGGGAGGGGGGAGATAAGTATACAATCACGTCAAATGCTTTTACGATGTGCAGTAAAAAACTACTTGTTCAGGAAATTCTTCCAAAAATTCTATTTCTGTAACATGTATGAAATCTAGGTCAAAAATAACCCCACGGGATTTATTTAAAGTTTTATGAAATCATATTTTGATTGGAAATGAGCCTATTTCTTTAATAACACATTACCGATTGTTTTGAGTCAGCTTGAACAAAAAGATTTCCCGATCGTAATTTCTTAACATATTTTATGTCAGCAATTGAAGATGTGAGAAATTTTTGTTTTACAAAAGGTGATTCTCGATGAAAAGTGTTTGGAATTCTTATTGACATGTAACGAGTACATGAATTGGTTTCAAAGATGAAAGAATTAGAATCCATAGGATAATTGTAAAGGTTCAGGCTCGATGCAACGCCCAACATGGAACCATACAAGGGATAGCAACCACCGACTCTGAACATTTCCAACCTACCATAATGCTAGTCGACAGCCATATGCTGGGTGTCACCCCCGGAGAAAATTACCACCCTTAACTCCAAGCACAAGGATTTGACTACTTTGCTTGATTCGTAACAGATTAGCCACAACTATAGCTAAACATCGGCAGATTGATACACTGGGGAACACAGTGTACTACCCGTCCAAAGGGTTGCCCCACACGACCTACACGTGGGGATCTTGACTGTCCATGAGAAACGAGGAGAAAACAGAGCATCTACAGCTACTCATGGGGAGCTTCTATCGAAGGGGAAAAAGATAAAGAAAAGATTAATATGAGAAGAGAGGAAAAATAGAGAGAGAATATGAATCCCTGGGTACCTCGGATTTGGAACACCCGTACCCACATAAAGAAGATGAGTCCCATGAGGGATCTTGCGACTTCGAAATTTTGTTTATTTATTAATGTGTAAATAAAGGCATTATGATTTTCTAGGAATTTCTTCTTAATAAATAAATATAAATGATATACTTCAAAATTATTATTGTGTGTATATTTTAAAACGTTTCCCTCTAGATTCTTCTATGTTAAAATCATGATAATATATCAAGTGTTTATTATAAAGATTCAAAATTTAATGTCACTTAAATTTTAATATGAAATTAAATGAAACACATCGTATGAAAAGGTATAATAAACTCTGTCGGTGAAAATTATAATCAATTTGTATCATTCTAAATACCTGTACAAATTACAAAACTTCATCATATAAGCAATTAAAATATAAAATTTATTTTTATTGCTATGATAATGGGAAGATACTTGTAATCACTTAATGAAATACCTCAAAACTGCATAATGATATAAAGAAATAACAGAATGTTAGAATTAGAGCTAATTGAACTGTAATTAGGAAAAATTGGAATGTTGTTATTATGAACTAGAAAACTGCATAATAATAATTTAATATCAAATATGCGTTCGAGAACTGAATACATTGAGTTTTCATGGGAGAATTGATAAAAACTGAAATTATGTAAAACACCATGCTATAAACTAACAGTTTATATATTTATCTAATTTCATAATTAATTCTTCTTGAGCATTGTATCAATTTGAAAATAAATTAAAACTTATAGATTAATATTTGTATGTCCTCCTTCCCAACCTACCGGAATTTTAATAAAACAGTGGATGAGAAAGCAAAGTAATACATTAAAAAGGTATAATATTATGATATGTTAAAGCCAACAATATCTATTGTAAATAATCCTACTTGAATATTTATTTAAAAAAAAATACATATTCTTAAATAATCAAAATATTTGCGACAGTCAATTTTATTTGCAATTCATCTCAAGAGAGAAACATCCTAGAGGAAACAGTTATTTCTAAGTAAAAAATACTCATGTGAGCATGAAAGATGAATCATATGCGATAAGAAAATAAACATCTCGTTCTTAAATGCATATGAAAGACAAGTAATACATCATAATTCAAACGAACACTTTGCTCAAGACTTCAGAAAAATCTTTTTCAGTTTTCTGTTGATACCTAGATAAAAAAAATAAAATACATTACTCCTAAAAGTGATTCAAAGGTTCACCCATAGGCTACGATATGTGATTACTTTTCTTCTTGAAAACTGTTCTTTTTTAAAAGTAAATCAGAAGAAAAGCTTCAAAATAGAATGGATTACATCGTCAAACTCTTTCCTTTTACTAGTTTGAATTTCAAAAAAAGATTTTTTTTTCTTCTGAGTATTTAAAGAAATACAACTAAATAAAGCAAAGTATTTTTGAGATTTAATTCCTTCGGCAGCTAGATTTTTTGTGTCTAGGAACTGTTCAATTTGTCTTGCCTGGAGTATTTTTTTCTCTATTTGAGAGTATATTTATTGGTTTAAAACTAAATTTCAGTTTCTTTTCGGAAGAGGTGACACATCAGCATAAGTATTTTTGAACTAAACAAATATGGTACTTATTCCTCTTATATAATGTATATAATTTATACTGCATTAGTTACACATAAAATTCCTACTTTCTATTTGTACTGTATGGTGTCACAGGACAACGGATTGTCAGAGCTTAAAATAGGGTTTCGTATATTTATCTTTTTCCCTTTCTATTAAGTTGCATTTAACAATCGTTCTTAAATGACATGCACAAGCAATCATATTTTTAGTGCTTTAAATGTTACTCATGTATAATGAAAATTTATTAAAAAACCTAAAAAAAATGTGTTTGATATCATTTTTTACAATCATCGTATCAACTCATAAAATGTGCATAAGCATAATCATATGTAAACTATAATATGTATTACATATTTATTAATTTTTTACAATATGTTTTCAAAATATTTTAAGAAACGAGATGCGAAGTACAATTAATAAACTATTCTTGGGCATAAATTAAAATAAATTGGTATTCTCCTTGTTCAGCTGGTTTTTATTTTCATTACTTATAAAGTCTGAGTAAAAACTTTAAGGCCAGTAAACATTTTTGAGAAAATGGAAACATTTAAACAGAGGAATTAAAATATCATTTGTGTGTGTGTGTGTGCGTGCGTGCGTGTGTGTGTGTTTTTGATAATTATTAAGCTTAAATTAAATTAATTAATTAATTGGAAAATATTTTATTAGTAGAAAATATTACAAAACACACATATGAATATTTGAGCCAGAGTAAAAACTTTAAGGCCAACATAAAAAATAACATATAAGAAAAAAATTACAATTTCTTAGAATGTTGTGTAGGAGCCATTTCTACGAATTACTTCAAATATTCTTGTTCATGGATGAAACAAGTTTTTGAAAAAGGGTGGGGTCGGTTCTTACCATTCATCTTCAATAGTAGATTTCAGCTCTGTTGTTGATGTAAAATGTCTCCCGTTTGCATAAACTCTTCTTGCTAAGTCACCCCAACGGTTCTCGATTGAGTTGAGGTCAGGCGATCTAACTGACCATTTCACAGTTTCATTATTGTTGACTTGGAACCAATTTTTTGTGTTGTTACTCGAATGGATCAATGAATTGTCCTCCTAATAATTCCAATTTTCTCCAGCAACACATTCAGCATTTAGCAAAAGATGATTTGTTAGTACATTTTGGTATCCTTGTGAATTCATTCTACCTAAAACGAATGCAATTGAGCCCACACCATTGTAAGCAAAACAGCCTCAATTCCGATAGACCCTCCACCTAATTGCCGCTTGGAGAATATTTCTTTTTCATTTCTTATATCAGGCCAATAGAGATTCCAGCCATTTGGTCCATCCATTTTTTGAATTGGATAGAAATTATTTTTTCTGACGCAAATTCCATTTTTTGCGTCAGAAAAAATAATTTCTGTCCATTGGTTTTCACAGGTCATGACTCTCTGGCCAAAGTTTAAACGTTCTATTTTGTGTCTCTGCAGTAAATGAGGCTTAGTCAATTTTTCTGCATTAAGTGTACCTTCCAGACCTTCTAAATGTGTTATAAATCATATTTTGACAAACTTTTAAACCTGTCGTTGGAATCAGTTTCCTGGTTGAGTACTTTCCGGTAGATGCAATTTTGCAAACTCTCTTTCATCACGCGAGGACAAAGCTTTAGGTGTTTCCCCAATATTCTTTTACCATAATTGTCTTTCAATTTTAAAAATTTGTTGACTACAGTCTTTGATATTCCTATCTTTATCTCAATAGCACGTCTACTCATTCCTGTTGAAGACAAAGCTTCAATCTGTCCTCTTTCACGATAAGTTAACTTCTTACCCTCCCTTCTTCACAAAGATGGAAGTATTGGTGATCTTCACAAAGATTACCAATACTTCGAAGAAACGTATGACATATATGAAAATTGCTGCATTGTCCCAAGCTTGTAGTTGCAATGGTAATTGCACGATTATATTTTATTTATTTTTAGATAACGACTGGTGGCCTTGAAGTTTTTACTCAGACTGAAATACTAATTTTATAAATAACTCATGTTCCTCATAATTATCTATTTACAAATTATGCTTATAGCATTTATTTCTTATCAATGAACTTTAATAATTATTATTAATTGAATTTTATTTCATCTTAGATTTTTTCAAATATTTTTACTGGCCTTAAAGTTTTTACTCATGCAGTATGATTACGTTTGTGAAAATATGTTTTAATATTAAGTCACAATTAATTGGGTTTTCTTTCCTGTCCTATAAGCAAAATTAACTACTACTCTATTTTTATGCAATACAAACCAGTCATTATAAATAATTCAATAAAACAAATTTCCTTTATGCATGATTGCAATTCAACGAAAATTGAAATTAGTTATACACATAAATTCTAATGAAATCATACATTATTTATTTTTAATATTCTTCATATAGTGATTCAAATGTTAATATAAGCTCAATCGAAATTCAAAATAAATATTATTATACTTAAATAAAATTTAGCAATTTATCGAATTATGTCTGAAAATCAAGTCTGATTATCATTGAAAAAGTATTTTTAGTTAAGCTATATCTCATTAATTTAAGGAAATTTGCAGTGTTTACAAAGCAAAATTCAAATACTTTTAAAATAAATTAATGAGTATAAAAATATTACCCAGGGGGAAAATTCAGCCACAAAAAATTTTTGCAATCAATTTTATTAAGACTTTTTTTATGTCTAAATCTAGGCTTTTAACAATAATGTTTTCATTTGATTGCTGCAGTTTGTTTGTTTTTTCACTGATTCAAGTTCTTTGCCTAAAAGAAATATTTTTTTCTTAATCGACAGATTTATTGAGTTTGTGAGAAAATAAATTTTCTCTTAAATTTAAGTGCATTTCAATAATAAAAGCAAAGATCATTGAATAAAAAGGTGTTTAATAAAAAATATTTGAACTTGGTTGAAAAGAAAACTAATAAAACCAGCAATTATTTAATAATATTTTTTTTATAAAAGTAATACTCATAAGTGTTTCCAATAATTTAAACTATTATTTAGAAAATCCTAACTTAAAAAAACCCACAAAATATGAAATTATATTATTAGTATATCAAAATATCGGATGTTAACTAAAAGTGGGCTTCACTTAATTTCTTATAGCAATTATTTATTACAAAATAAATAAAAAAGAGATATTTTTTGCATATGATCTCCCCAATTAAGCAGCAGGAAAAAAGTGACACCAATTAGAAAAGCTGGTTCTGATGAAAGCGATTTATAGTGCGACAGGAGAAAAAAAATAGTTCGCCCATTATTGTAAAAAACTCATCGAAATGCTTGAATTATTTGATGGCTAACAATGCAAAATGTTACTACAAAATTTAATTAAGAAAAATTTTAAATTTATATTATTTATCTTAATAACCTAAAACTTAAATTCAATAAAATATTGAAATACTTTTCATTAAGAGATAGCATCACAGTGATCACATGTTGATAAGAGTTGGTTTTAAAAGTAGTTAATAGAATAAATCTTCTTTTATTCAAATTATTTCTACATTTGTCAGGGAATACTTTCTGAAGTTAGCTCAAAAAAGAATGCTTAAAAATATTCATTCTGATAACAAGCAGTGAAAATAATTCTTAGTTTTGAATAAATTATCTCTACATATAATATACATTTTTATTCATTTTTTTTCAAATTCAACGCTTATTCCAGCAAGCCAATTAATTTCATAATAAAATAGGTACTTTACAGTTCGACAATGCTGTCTCCTATTTCAGAGTATTTTAATATCACTTTTAAAAATTATTATTTTATTCCTATGATTAAAATATAACAGTATGTTTACATTAGTTAACCGCTAATATCCTTAATATCAATTCTAAAATGTTTGATTTTCATTTGAATCAGTTTCATGCTATTCACAAGTGACTCACTTATGTAAACACAGGAAAATTATGAAAGAGCATCGATATTATCCTTAAATCTAAATCAAAACTGAGTTTTCTTTTTTTATCATTAAAAGAAAGCGTAGAACTGCTTGATAAGTAAATTCTATTCCATAAAAAGAAATAGCGAAAAACATGTTAGAATTAAACATTTTACAGTAAAAGCATTTGGTACATGATCAATATGCACCATTAATTCTCAAGCATTGAAAATATATGAGACTAGAGCATAAAATAAGTATAAAATTGAATTACACACAAAAGCATAACATAGTGTAAAAGTAATCATACTGAAAAAAGAAAACCGTAATAATATTAAACTCAAAAGAAATTTAGTCATTCAATGCATCAACTTTGTATTGAAATTAACTAATGAACCATCCCAATTTGAAGAAAATGTTAATAATTTTACTTCTATTATAAATACTGCTCTCAATCACAGTAAATTCACCAAAATGAATCATCAAATAGAATACTTTCCGGACAATATAATTGATTTAATTAAAAAACGAAATAAATTAAGGAAAATTCATAATAGAACCAGATCTCCAGTGATTAAAAATCAAATTAATGCCTTAAAGCGAATAATCAAAAATAAAATAGCCTTACATAACCATGACTCATGGAATGCATACCTCACTAATCTCAATGTGGAGGATGGATCCTTCTGGAGAGCAGCTAATAAAAGGAGAAAAACAAGGAGTGTGTCCCTCCACTCATAGATGGCGTCAAAGTAGCACTCACAAATTTTGAAAAAGCGGAATGTTTGGCAAAAAGTCTTGAAAATCAATTTTAACCCAACAACTTCAGTAACCCACAAAATGACCAGCAAATCTTAAACGCAGTAACTAATTTCCTGACTAACAACATTAATAATCAGCATTTCATTGAAACACCTGCTTCAGAAATTGAAGGAACTATTAAATAACTCAAACCCAAACAAAGTCCCTGTCATGATAATATCAACAACAAAATTATGAAACAGCTCCCTATTAGAGTAATTTGCTTCCTGTCTGCAATCATCAACAGTATACTGAAAACAAGCCATTTTCCAAAAGTTTGGAAAAGGGCAGTTATCATTCCGCTCCACAAGACGGGTAAAAGCAAAAATCTCCCATCCAATTATAGACCGATTTCTCTTTTGCCGACTATGGACAAGATTGCCGAAAAAATTATTCTTAATAGATTACTGGCCTTTGATGAGGCCAACAAAATTATTATTCCTCAAAATTCGGCTTCCGTAAAAAACTTTCTACCACCAACCAACTACTCAGAGTAGTAGAAAAAATTTCAAAAGGAATCACGTACAAAAAATCCACGGGAGGTATATTCATAGATATGGAAAAAACGTTCGATAGAGTTTGGCATCCTGCTCTAATTTACAAACTAATTCAATTCCATTTCCCCACCCAATTAATTACTTTAATTAATAATTACCTCTCCAACCGCACTTTTACTGTTAGAGTAGGAAAAGATATCTCTCTGGACAGACCCATTCTTGTAGGCGTACAGCAAGGATCCCTGCTGGGTCCTCTGTTATTTACCATCTATATCAATGATATTCCGCAACACCAAATTACTATGCTCTGCTTGTTCCCGGATGATGCTGCAGTTTTGTCCACTAGCTCTCTCTACTGGAAAATCCATGCTACCCTTACTGAACACCTCATGGCCATTGAAGAGTGGCTTAATAATTGGAAGATTAAAATAAATCCAAACAAATCCACTGCTGTTATTTTTACTAGGAGGAAACGTACTCTACTCCCCAGATTCAACTAAGCGGTTTTTTTGGTACCCTAGTCAAATAAAGTCGAGTACTTCGGTCTTACGTTAGATAAAAAACTTATCTGGAAAGCCCATATGAATAAAATCAAGAATAAATTTATTTCTGCCAAAACTTCACTCTACCCCTTAATTGCCTACAAATCGAAGCTCTCCATGGCTAACAAACTATTGATTTATAAATCATACCTTCGCCCTATTATCACCTATGCAGCCCCAATATGGGGTGGTGCTGCGGAAACGATCCTGAAACCTCTTGAGGGTCAGCAAAGTTAATTTCTTAGACTGATCACTCAATCAGACTTCTACATCAGAAACGAACACATCAAAAACAATTTGGGTGTCCTTCTCCTATCAAGATACATCCAATTCCTTTGTTTTCGCTTCTACAACAGACTTTATGAAATTGATAACTCTGAAGTTCATGCAATTGAAAACTACAGTCCTTATGAACTTTCCAATTTCCACAGACCAAGGGCGGTTCTGCGGGCTAAACCACATTCAAACTTATCTATTCGCCTCCCAAAAAGTAGAATTAAATAATTTCTTCTTCTTATACTTAAAAAAATATATATATAAAAAAAGGAAACAAAAACTTTTGTATTTATATATATCTATGCATATGTAATAGAATAAAAAAATATTTTGTCTTTATATAGTTATATTAATACTATATAAGGACAAAAATATATAAACTGTAATTTAAAAAAAATTTTCTTGCACTCTTGTTTGTAATGTGTATTCAAATTTTTCTTTTTAATGTTTATTCAATCTCATGCAAATAACTCTCGTTGGGAGCACTTTAACCTAAGCAAAATATTTTCTTAAATTTTTTGTTTAAATAATCTTATGTTTTGAAATCATTATGTTAATCTCAGTAAAGTTATGTGTAGAAAAATTTCAGCTAAAGTTATGTGTAGAAAATTTTCTTAGGAATAGAAGGTACATGGCATTTTAGGCTAGGAACCAAAAAAACACTAGATCCATTCTTCTTCTTTGTATTGACTGTTTCATCCGCCAACGCAAATAATTTTAGTGAATGATCCTACATCATGCACAAAGTGCATTCCAGTTCAGTGCTGATACTCAGCAAAGTGTCGTTGCTCAAAGAGTAGCATCAAAATGATATTAATCAAGCTAATAAGCTCAATTTTTTCAAGTATTAAATTTTTTAATGTTCTTTTTATTAATGTAAATGGTACTTTACTCTTTTTTGAATGCAAAATTTCCGTGAAAAGTTTTTGATAGTTTGTTATCCTATTTGTTCAAAGTTATTCGCATAGTCAAATTTTTTAGGAAATAAAGCATTGCTATTAGCTTTAAAGTGAAGGATTGAATGTAAAATTTGAATAAGTAAAAATATGTTACACCAATTTGAATAAGTATGAATGAATAAAGATTTTAATTGTTAAGAGGAGCTCGATGCAAAACAGTATCAAAAATATGCAAGATCGATGAAACCTTATTACCATAAGTAGTAGCTTCTTGAAGCACAAAGGAAATCAGTTTGCGAATATGTTGCTTTCATTTCTTACTATAGCATACAGAAATATGTGTACTTAGATTTTAAAATTATATTGTGATTACATAAATTTGTGCCAGCTCCCACAAATTTACGTAATCAACGTTATTTAAGGGCAGTTTTAAATTTGACAATAACAGAACTTTAATAGAAATTTATAAAGGATACTTCCATTTCAAATAGCGCTAGAAGTACTCTGTTTAAGTAAGAATTAGATCACGTAGAAATCTCGCAAACAATTAGCTGTCTTTAGGTAGCTCACACATCTTTAACTTCAACCTCTTGATACCTTAGGGCAGGTTCTGGTTAAAATACGTTACTCTTAATATGTAAAACTTCATTGTGCGATGGTGAAATTATCAGTGATAAAATGTGTTTAATCATAGGAATGTATGGAATAAATAATATTGCTTAAAATTTACACTAAGCTAAACTTCATTTTTGTTGCTGAATATTTTCATTTTTTAAGTAATCCTTCCTATTATATATTTCATAGAAATTTTTTATTGAATAAAAAGAATATAATTATTACAGCTAAATTTTGCATAAATATGAACCAACATATTTTTTATGAGATTAATTGTTCATTAGCAATATGCACAAAACATAAAAGAATTTCAAATTACTTTTCCGAACAATCAACAAATCTATTCCAGAGTTTTTTCGCCTAAAAACCGAAGTTTTAAAAATCAAATATCTATCCATCAGCGAACTCTCAGCAGTCGCTTTAATCAAGAGATTTTAATCTCAAATAAAAGTGTTCTAATTATTCTGGAAAAATATTGATGTACAGAATGCAAAATGGATGTATTTGGTAAGTTGTGTCTTTTACTTTAGCATTGAAACTTTTGAAGTGTGGATAGCGGTTTTGGGACCTGAAAATGTCGTGAGAGGACGACACCATCATTTTGAATACTGACAATCATTTTGAAATTCATTGGTAAAAAGAATTTCAGCTTATATTTCCAAACAAGTTCAATTTTCTAAAAGTTTTACCATTTCATTTGTTCTCATAATGAGAATTTAATTACTTACCCACGCAACTGCTGCAAGATAATTAGCGCCATCTATACCTTTTGTTTCCGAAATTTTTCCTCTACAATAATTATTTTTAAATGCGATATATATATATATGTTTTATTTTCATATATATATATATATATATATATATATATATATATATATATATATATATATATATATATATATATAATATATATAATATATATATAAATATTTATATATATATATATATAAATTTATAAACTTACCTTAGCAATGTGTTTGTGTGCATAAAAGTGTCAGTTTAATACTATTTTTGTTGAAATTTAGTGTTCCTTACACCAAAAAGTTTCGAGTTTCTTTCAGTGCCCGTGAATAAATTATAGTATCCTCCTTCTGCTATGCTACACTTTGATTGAAAAGAATATTGTTCTGAACAGAACCGAAGCAGCATTTCATATTTCAACGTCTATTCCCTAAAATTTTATCTTGAGATAGTTTCTGTATATTTTATTTTTATACCTTATTGTACTTTTTTTCAAACAAATGATTTTTCATGATAAAACTAGAAGTGAGCCCCTTTCTAAAATGAAGTTTAAATTATAAGCTTTCAAAAATTTTACATCTTTTTATGATAAATTTCACAAAGCATTATAATTCAGAAGATTTTTTTATAAAAATATTGTAGAATAGCAGTGTTTTATTTTTTTTATTTTTTTAGGAATAGAGTGTTTAAAGAGAACTGTCTCACTCTCCTTAATCGGTTGTCTGTTCTCTTTGTTGTCAACTTAGATATTTTAACTTCTAGATATAATTTAAAAATTCATTCCAAAACAAATAAATTTTTATATTTTTAAATTTTCCGGTGAAAGATTATAGATAAAATATTTCTAATAAATATTTGCTTTTGATTATTCGTGAGAGAAAAAAAAACTTACTTTAAAAAATGAGATGTGAATATACACATGGTTTTTTAAAGTATATGGATCCAAACTGGAAAAGACTAAATACATAGTTGAAATTTTGAGTCTCTCAAGAATAGTTTCAAATTAAATATAATATAAAAATAAATGGAAGAGATTTAGTAAAAGTTTATAAAAGCTCAACACAACTATGAATACTGTCAATTCTATCAAATGCATGACATTTCTAATTTTCATTTACTCGTTTATTATTTAATAATTAATAAAATAAACACATTCTCTGTTAGTGTTAATTGATAACAATTCTGTGTGTGTGGATCAAGTTTCCTTTATGCATCACTTTTGCAAGTTTATAAAATGGAATCTTATATTTTTTATTGGTTTTTAGAATTTCATAAATATTAATTACTTGCAACGCTGTCGCGTTTCGCAATGAAAAAAAATTATCTTTCATTTTGATATAATTTTTTAATCAAAGGAGAAGCGTATTTTATTTTAATAATAAATTTTATAATGATGTGTAAATTCAAAGTATCTCTCCATTTTTATGTATACTTGCCGGGCTTAACGTTAACAAAATCATGATTAATCCAACTAAATAATTGTGTGTGTTAAGTATTGAATTTCAAAACCCTAACGATCATTATGCTTTTATAGTGAAAGTTTTATAAATTCCTTATTTTCTTTAACCACATTTTTTAATAAAACTGTTTCCGCCAAATGTGAATATTTTTTTAATAAATGGTCTCATTGTTGAGTGCTTGGATTCTGAGTATCGTTTGCTATTTGTTGGAGTGTTTCTAATTCAATGCAAACTTCATTGATAATTTCGATCACAATTGAAATAATGTTTACAACTTTTTTACCATAGTGTCATTCAATCTATAAACTAGGTTTCCAAATGAAATATGGAATTTTAAATAATTACTTCACATTTTTTGTAATATAATTTTTTTAAAAAAATTATAAAATTTTTCAGAAGCTGCTTCCAGAAATTTTAAAACGACGACTGTGTGACCTTTACATGAACTCTATGAGAAAAAATTCGAAACGTAATGTCCTAAAAGAAACTAATGTCCTTTTAGCACACGCTAGCAGTTTTTACGAATTTAAAATCAAATCATCAATTAATTTAGATGCAGAATAATATTTCTGTATAGAGAAACAATCATTCATAACTCTACTATGTTTAATTAGCATTTTCAGTTTAAGAGAGAGAAAATTTTAGTTGTGTGTGCTGGGATGGCTATAACTCAATCTCTCTTTATTTTGTGTTAATAGACAGTACTTGAAAAATGATTGAAGATTATATTGTATAGCACTTCAAAATTCGTGTTGATTGAGAGTTGATAAAAAACCTCATAAAATTCAAGACTTTTATTCGTAACAATATCTACAACATATAGGAAATTTTAGTCATGAAAGTCACGATCACCTGACTTGGAGATGTGTAAACATCTCCAATTCAGCTACAACAGAAAATATCTTCCCAACTCAGAAGTCTAATACTTTAGACAGTTAACATGGTGATGATGAAGATGGACATCTTCAAGGCGTGACAGAAGATCTTAAAGGTTATAAAATACTGTAAAAAGAAAATTTCGAAATAATGTAAAATCATGATGTTTATGTAAATAATAAGAAACATTAGAAGTTACGATATTCATATTTAACTGAAATAGCATAAAAATGCAAATAAAATAAATGCATAATAAATGGAAATCACGATATTCAAATGTATAAAATCGTAAAAATATTTTATAAAAAAAATATTTGACATCACAATTTTCAAATTCCATCATCAAGTGATATCGCTTTATTTTGGTTTATGAGAAAGTGATAGTCTTCCTTTTTACAGCTCTCGCTTAGCAATGGTCTGAAACAGGACTTACCATCGTAAGCATCTTAAAGGCAATAAAGATCACTTCTGAAACATAGTTCAATGGAAAATGTCAATATCATTTCATTCCATAGCCCAGAGATACTTAATACTTGCATTGGATGATTTGTGCAATCCTGCAAAACTATAAAAGACAAAACAACATTTTAATTTCTACTGTAGAAGTTTCTTGGGAATCATGATTTGTCTCAAAATTTAGTGCAATGGTCTATATACACTCATTTGTGAAAAGCACAATATTCATTAGTGAATTATCGTCAATCAATAATTTCTAAAAATCACATAATGATCGAACATACAATTTTTGCTCCCATTTTTTTTTCATACAGTGTGCATTTATGTTTCATAATAGCTTTTGAATACTATTACGATATGCAGTTCTGCCATTTTGCCGATTTTTTCATTTACTTCTATTTTGTGCCAGTTTTGTTAACATAAAAGTTTTAAGATAAAATGCTTTCCTGATTCTGAGTCATCGTGAGAATCAAGATCTTCCGAAGAAGATATGTAATTTCTAAAAATTTCTTCATTTTTATTTATTAATTTTTCATCAGTTGAAACATCTCTAGCATAGTTTGAAGCCATTTCATTTCTTATATGACATAAATCGCTCCATTTTCTTCAAAAATTATTTTAAAAAGCTAACTAAAATCAGATTACATACGAGCCGGTGCCTATTAATTTTAAACTGTATGGAATTAATATAAGAGACACTTTTGAATATAGTTATGAAAATAAAATTATTGACACCTAAGTTTCTTTATGATATAATTGTTATTCGACCTTTTTAACTATATTTTCAATTTTTCATTTCTGACTACATAAGTATTTATATGCTAACCTCTTCAATAGTTTGAATAATGCTCGAGAGATGGCAGATGAGCTTCTTCTGGACCATCCAAGTAGGAACATTAGAATTTCACATCTATTCGGCCATCCCGTGCACGAGAATATTATCTTCTATTTTTGCCTGGTGATAGTTAGATCTCTCATTCCCTTTGAGAAAATTATATTTTAAACTGTTTCTTTGAATTGTATCATGGGTTGTTTTTTTTTAATAATAGGAAATTTCGTTTAATGTTAAGGCAAATACTGAAATCCGTATAGCTGTAGATTTCATTGCAGTTTATCTTTTGGCTTCATCCATGTGTTTACTTTTCTTAACTGTCTTGTAAGCAAAACAGTCAAGCTTTTGTCAAAGGCAGCAAAGGAAGTATTTGTCGCAGACCCTTTCAAAAATTTCCAAACTGTTTTTATTTCTAATTCAAGATAATTGTTCTTTGTTGTTCTCTTGAAAATTGTTTTAAAAAAATCTAGAGAAATTAAAGCATATTTTTTAATATTTCTTCTAATATAATTCTTATTCAAAAGAAAATCTTAAAAATCCAATTTTTAATTTCATTAAGTGTCACATGAAGTTACTAATGAAATGGTAGCTCATTTCCAACAAATTGACACATATTTGTTCAAAAACAGAATGCACATGATCATAGCTTTTTCTGGTGTTATGGCTTTGTAGTAATACTTATTTTTATGGTAAAAATGGTTCTCCCAAATTTTTTATTCCTGCTGTGTTTTTCACCGCCAGCAGTATACTGAGAATAGAAAAATTAATTCATAATTATAAGTATGCTAATTTGATAGAGGAATTCATTGTCTAATTCTTACTAAGGAAAAATTTTTACAAATTTGTTGTTTAGGTATAAAAAACGTTTTTCTTTCTTTCTTTTTTTTTTTTTTTCTAATTGCATGGCTGCTTCAAAATGTCTTCTATTGTCCGAACAAAATTTTCTCGTGATCCTTAGTTTTAAACAAACATTTATCAGAATTTTCTCTTTACCCATTATTTTTTGTATTTTAATTTATTTTTAGAAATTGTAAAGCCACTCAACTTATCTATTAGTCAGTGTACCTTACTGCGAATAGGGAGGTCTTGGGTTCGAATCCCGGTTCGGGCATAGATGTACTTTCACTCTCTATTTTTTGTTCTTTCCTTGTATGAATGGGTTGTGAATAGAGTTGCCTACCATATAAACGGGTACCTATGGCATGACTGTATCGAGGAAGTCCGACTCCACACCAAAATATGGTTCAATTGGAAAAGTGGAACAGCGCACCCTGTAATGCCAGCCTAGCTGGCGCACAACAACAACAGAAGTTTTAAAGAAATTACTGTATAGTTTTTCTTATTCAATTAAAGGTGGATAGTTATTTTTCTGGACAGCCAAAAATGTAATTTTTATTACGTAGTAAGTAAACCGCGTATGAGGAACTCAGAAAATATTAATGTTCATACGAAACTCTAATGCTACAATAGTCCTAAAAATGATTTTAGTGATTTTAACCTTGAATTAGAGAAAAATAAACATGTTATGATAAAAGCTAATGTAGCTGAAACGCAGATAAAATTAAAACAATTACTTGAGTTAAAGACATATCTTAATTAGTCCAAAAACGTTTGTCATTTTGTGTAATATGTGCATATCATAATATAAGGCGTAACAGTAAAATATTGTGTTAATATATTTTATATAGTAAACACGTTCGTATTCGACATTTTTATTCATTATTCTCTATTATTAAACGTTATTACGATTACAATATCAGTAATGATTCATATACACAGATTAATGAACAAGATTCATTTTAAATTTCAGCAACAAGAAGTTTAATCAGTAAAACTATAATTTGTTATCATTCTAATGTAATGAAATTCTTGTGCTTATTACGAAAGATAAATATAACTTTTTATAAAGTTAAACTAAATATATTTATCGTGTCTTGGAACACAGATATTTAGAGATTAAAGCAACTCTGCTGCTATTTATTTTAGCATTTTGTATCAACCACAAATTTAGTCAAATAAAATCCTGACATTTGCTGCACCTGACAGAGACTACGGCTTCTAGTTAAGTCTGAAAATTTCATTTCTTTCTTGTTCAGATTACACTCGAACGGCAGAACTACAATCAAGTGGTAGATTTTCGATATTTTCGAAGTAGAGACAGAGTTAGTAGTCCCTAGACCTTGGTGATTCACACTCCAGATGTATTGATTTGGATGAGAACTTGATAGACATTGCCACCTTTACATATTTAACGTGCCCCTAGTTGTTCTTAGAGAACAAGGTGATTTTCAGCCAATCCCAGGATCGAACTCACTTTGGGTCACGAGAACGACGCTCATGACTAAGCTACTACGGCTCTGATTAAATGTATTAATTGGTAATAAATGAATTCACATTACAATTTATAACATAAATATTGTTGATGTTAATAGTTTTGTATTAATATTTTTTTAATTATTGTAAAATTGACAAATAGATAAGTTAAAACATAGAAAAGATTTTAATAAAACAGACCATTATATATTATATGATGCCAGTATTACCACATTTTTAAGTCTACACGCATTATTAAATAAGCAAAATTGTCAAAAAAATAGGACCTTACTCTTTAGATTGTAATTCCCAATTCGATTTATGTTATTTCCAGTTTGAATAGAAGTTTGTAATTGCAAGTATGTTTCCTGATTACGTGTCTCTATTACTGATTTTTATGAGTGCTTCCAGAAATAAGAATAGTGCATAGAGTCTAAGAAAATCCTAATACGATTAGTGGTGAAAGTGCACAAACGTTTTATCAAAGCTTTTTGCTGCATAGAGTAAAATGTTTTTGTTGTATTGTGGGGCTTATCCTCTTTAAAGATCTAAGATTTGTCAGATCAACTCCAATAAATCTTTGACAGTCAGAAAGCCGATGATTCTCAGGAGGATCTGAGGATAAATCCTCCCGGTAAAGTCTGACGCAATCCAGAATATGTTTCGGGGGAAGGGTGGATGGGAACAGCAGTTTTTACAAGTGGGATAATTTTTTGTACCACATTCAAATGAGAACTATTTTAGATGTCCACTTGAGAATCTAGCCAAGTTCTGAGATTTTCGGTCACCTATTATTTCCAGTAGAGTTCCAGGAGTTGTTCCGCAGTACTATTGGTTTGTGAGTGGAATTGGCCAGGTTGAATTTATCCTAGATTTTTCATGTTATTGTTAAGGTAAATAATGTAACATTTTGTTATACGGAAAAGTTATTCTAAATTTGATTCCAGCTTTTTGATTACTAAATTTGATTGCAACGAAAGATGGGTGTTTTGCATACATATTTTTCAAGAATTTTTTGTTTGATTTTAAGAGTCATTAAAAATTCTAAACTTTGCAATTAGTACATTTATAAGGATTTTGACTCAGAATAAAAATCATTGTTTAGAGTAAACAGAACATGTGTGAGCTACTATGTTAAAGAATAAATTCTTTTGAATATCTCTTCTCAACTTGCATTTTCTTAAAATGAAAAAAAAAATTTATACTAATATTTTATTGAAATACATAACTGTTAACTTAAATAATCCTTTTCCAGTAGAATGGTTAGTATTTCAACACTTCATTTATGAGCTCCCACCTTGACTTTTTATAATGGTTGAGAAATAAACTTCAAATTGCTGTTAATGCTTCGTGAACAGAAACTGATCATAAATCAACTGAATAAAATTAACATTCATTTATATAAATATTCTATTTAACAAATATATTCGGATACTTTTTATAGTGTGCATGCTTTATATGTGTACAACTATATTAAATTTTAATATTTTGAGCAAAATTTAGTTATTTAGAATAAAGTAAAGCTAAGCGGGAATTAGATAAGTTTATATAAATTATTCAGGTGAAAAAAGTTTTGTAAAACGTTTAAGACCTACTCAGGCTGAAATAATCAAATAATAATTTATTCTAAAGAACGCTGAAATTAATTTTTGATATTTATTTCATAGTTCTCAATACAAATAAGATGATTTTAACATACTTAATCTAGATTAAGTAACACATATTTCAATTCATATCATTTTGATTACAATTTTAATTTCTCAAATTCATTACTTATGCATTTATTTAGTTCCTAAAGAAGGCAAGAATTAATAATTCTCGATATTTTGCTTTTAGAATTAGAACTTTTATTAGCTTTTATTATGTTTCAGTTCATAAAAAAGAAAATATTCTCCAGAAAATTTTAAACAAGATTCTTGTACTTGGCAATAATTATTAAAATATACAATGATTGAATTATATAAAATTTCAATCTTAAAAGATATAAAACAAATTATGTTACACAATTCTCATTACATATTAATTAGAGTTTTGATAGAGATTCATTTATATAATCCAACTATATTAAAGCGTTATGATATATTTAATGGGCATACTTACGTTACCTGCAGTAAAAAGTACAAATAGAAGAGATATGGGAAGTCTTAAAAACATACAGCATGTACCCTTATGAATTAATTACACAAAGTACATCAAAGGAAACTTAATAGTGACTGAAATATATATATATACTGACTCCAATGTAAAAGTTATCATGTAAACAACTAAATAATTCCTTTATAAAGTATGTAAACAACTAAATAATTCATCCAAAACAACTCCATAAACCTCTGCACAGCTAGATTCCTCATTAGAATATAAAAACTGCCCAAAATTGCGTTCATGTACGAGCAATAGTTTACGAAAAACAAAGTATGACGTCACTGCTGGTGTAAGAAAAAACACATTATTAGACATATCAACAACAGTATTCGCATATCTTTCCCGAAGATAATATTTAAAATGTTCGACCCACATATCGTGTCATGCATACGCGTACCATTGAATGACGTAAAGCCGTCGTAAAACTGGTATTTAAAAGGCTGCATGTTGCAGCTACCAGTAGTCTTCGTATGGTGGCCAGTTATGCAGTTCGTGACTACTACGGTATGTACTTGATGTAAGGTCGATGTAATGGAAATGCCTTTGTTTCCAGTATGATAAGGCTCTGGCGCATTTCTGTGCTCCTGTTCGTGGTTGATTGGATATGGAATATCCCGGCCGCTGGATCGGACGTGAGGGCTTGTTTCTATGTATTTCTATGTCCTATCTTACACAGTTAGATTTTTTCCTATGAGGCCAACTCAAAGAACTGGTGTTTTGAGACGTAGTGCCTTTAAGTCCATTGCCCACACCAATGGACTTAACTGCTCGTCTGCACCCTGCTTATAGTTCGGTGAAATGCTGCAACTTGTGATGACAACCATTCCAGGCGGGCTCAAGACTGCCTAGACATTCAAGGCGGACACTTTGAACATCTGCTTTAAATTGCGCATATACTGCTGTTGATATGTTCAATAAAGTGTTTTTTCTAGCACCAGAAATGACGTCATACTTTGTTTTTCGTATTTTTCTCGTAAACTATGGATAGTACAGAAACGCTTCTTTGGGCAGTTTTTATGTACTCCCAATGAGGAATCCATCTGAGCGGCGATCATTTTGAGACGCCCTGTATAAAATTAAGGGGCATGTAGTTTACAATAGTAGGATGAGCATGAAATAAAATTAAAATAAAGTCGATTTCTAAATTTATTCAAAACAAAATGAATATATATATAATATATATATATATATATATATATATATATATATATATATATATATATATATATATATATATATATATATATATATATATATATATATATATATATATATATATATATATATATATATATATATATATATATATATATATATATATATATATATATATATATATATATATATATATATATATATATATATACTTAGTATTACTTTACATATAATATCACTTTACCTCAAGTTTTTCTTCACTTTGTTACATCCAATCTCTTTGCTCATGAAGTTAATAAAATATAACTATTTGGATGAATTTCAGATGTTGCATATTATAAAATTTTAATACCGCCTTATATTTAAGTGCAGTGTTAAGAAATAAAGGAAATTCTATTTTTACCTTTTAATCTAAAATAAAAAAAATTAAATGCATTGTTTCCTCAACTAATAAGATTTTCATTCTATTGAAAGAATAAATAAAAGCAGCATTCGTTGTTAATAGAAAAGTTAATCTTTCATATTATGGGGATATTTCGATTTTAGTAGATTTATTTTTATGACCAAATTCAGCACAAATCCGAAAGAAAATAATTAATGCGGGATAATTTTATTAATGTTCATTAAATAGTAGAATTTTCAAAATATGGAGGAAATTTAATAAAATAATTTCTCTTAACCTGATTATTTGTTTGAGCGAAACAATCCTTAATAATTAAATTTTTGTTTTTAACAGTTGATATGTAATCCCATTTTTAAAACAATTGTTAATTCAATAAATCCAATTTTTATTACGTTCCTCATAAAAGATAATGAGAAAAGTAAAAAAGAGCCTGTAAATATTTTGCTGATTAAAGATATTATTACATTTCAGTTTGACAATAATAATTCAAGAAAAAGTGAAGGTAATATATTCATGTTGATATGAAATAGCGTAAGATTAAATAAAAAATTCTAAACTATTCTTTTACTCTTTTATATCAGTAACTAAAAAAACTTAATGAGGCCCAAGATAAATTAAATTCATAGAGTAGACACATTAGATAGTCATTGTATTTTATAAACTTAATCAGTAAAGAAACTAGTTTACATTATTAAAGACATTTTTACCAATTATTAAATAGTTGATTGAATTATGTATTTCTAGGATACTTTAATAAAGTAACAGCTTTGAAAAATGACATTAATTGTCAATGATTTAGACGTAATAAAATATATTTTATTGTAGTTTAGCGAGATATAATAATGTTTTAAAAAATATATGTGTATCTTTAATATTCACCAGAAAATAATGTTTCTAAAGATTACAATTAATATATGATTTTGCATTTACAGATCTGCATGATATCCAAAATAGGTAAAAGTTTGCTTATCGGTACCCCTTCACTTTTTGGCGATTTTTTTATGGTAAAATAGGAGACAGAAAGACTATTAACAAAATGTCAAATGAAAAATAGGTTAGTTGAAAATATGCTGCTTTGACAATACCAGGCTTATCCGAAATCAAATTTTATCGCCAAAATTTTTACCAAAGCAAGGTTACCCTATTCTACAACGAACACACAAAATAATTTAATTGATGTTATTTAAAGAAAAATCTTATATTATAAAAAAGTTACATTAAAAACACAATTGGGAGAAATTCAGCAATATATAGAATACCATTTCCATCGAATTGGTAGGACAAGAATTATTGCATATTTGTAACTTTTGGGTTTCTTATGGAGAATATAATAAAGGTAGTAAAGTATTTAAAACAAAAAATTATAAGTATTTTGTTAAACAAAGGGTAGTAGATTTCCCTAATTTCATTTATCTACATCTTTATTATTATTATCACTTAAAGTAGAGCGTGTGAACATAAGAACATTTTAAATTCTCGGCATGTAGTAATCTAATTATATTGTTTGTTGAAAATAATAGAAAATTCATACTAAATAAGTATTTTGGTCCTAATATAAGAGAGAACTCAGCGATTAAAATCGCTTGAATTCTCTAGAAATGGAGATGCATATGTTCTATATGGCATTAAGTTCGATGTTGTACCTTTCTCCAGACAAAAACTCTTCTAATTTCTTAAGCAATTCATGAAGATAACGGGATCTCTCTTTCTTCCAAAATAAAACAGAGCACAAAGATTCTGCATTGTTTAAATCTGGTGGTTAGGCAGGACATAGTTGTGCAATCCTCATGTTATCTATTTGTTTGAACAATTCAACTACATTAGATAGGAGAATAGTCATTTTAACAGGTGCAATCTTTATATAGAATCAATGTCTACTCTACAAAGTCAGTTTGTAATCTAAAATGCTGTAAAATGCATTGACAACGCCAATGCTTATGATTTGTCCTTACAAAATGACAAAGTGATCTGCCCTAACAAACGAGATAAGGGCCCATGTATTTATGGATGCATACTTATGTTATCTTTTTGGAAGAAGATAGTTTGGGTTTCCAGAGGAACTTGACATAAGAAAATTCTCACTGGTAAGATATATCCCCCCCCCAATTAGCGATATTTTTCTTCCCCAAGCTGAATGCATGTTTTTGGAACGAGAAATATTTCAAAGACCACTGAATTGAAACATTGAATAAAAAATTCAAACGTTGTTGCTATTTAAAAAAAATCCTATATGTATGACGCAAAAATGACGTTAAACAAGAGAAAATCCCTAAACTGGCAACAAGAACAAAATCAGAAAAGCATCAACAACTAAAATGGCAACATTATAATCAAAACAAAGGACAGACGCTAGATTTAGCAAGAAATCTGTGTGGAGATATATCCTACTTATACCATATTTTCTTATTGTGGAAAGTAGAAAGAAACTAGAAATACTTACATTGATCCACTAAACATGATTCATGATCTTTGCACACTTCCAGTTTTCCATATGTCACTAGAGATCTTACAGCCAAATTTCTACTCCAAATATTTTACTTATGCAAATTGCTTCAAATATGTGTCGATACTGAGCTCTGTAGATTTTTTCAAATTTGTGTCTCCGTTTACTTCCTTCTAGTGCTCACTGAGTTAGATTTTTCTCCTACAGTCATGTTTCACACACACACTTATATATATATATATATATATACATATATATATATATATATATATATATATATACATCTATCTATATATATTGTTTTATTTTAATATTATTAAGGTGTCACAACCTTTTCTTTGCTTTTGCCTATTGTTGATCCTAGCAACAACTATACTGCTGTTGCCGATGCAGAGACCAGATGGTGTTCACTACTTACTCACTGGAACTCTAACTGTTTTTCATTTTATCTCCAACCGAAACAAAATTAAGAAAACTATGATGTGATTTCTCGCACATTCCTGAGACCATAAACATAATGTAATACAAAAATTGGTAATTATGTATTTTATTTCGTTCTATATTATCATGTATGGAAATCACTGTTTTGAATGAAGTGTTAACATTATTTTGGAGTATGTTAAAAGTAAGTCATTCATGAAATTTGAATTTGTTCCTGTTGATTAATATCACACATTTGTATATTTGTTCTTCGTAAGCAATTCACTTTGTTATTACTGTTAAAAATCATTCATTGTCCATAAAAAAATCAATTTTGAATCTATTCTTTCGAAGCGCAGATCTATTGTACTGTATCGTTTCGATTTTTTTCCACAACATGAAAAGATAACAATCTTAAAAGTATTTCAGTGAGAGAAATTCTTGATTCATATTTTTCATCTATAAGGCAATGAGAAGAGCAGTTCAATCTTTACTAGCACGCACACCGCCATATATGATTAGTGTACAGAGATAAATTAAATGCTATATTTTAATTAATCTCTTCATTTAAAGGAATAAAAATTCCTATTTAATTTTAACTTTATATCATCATCTTTTTACCATGAAACCATTATTCAATGCATCATCTAAGAAGTAATAAATACAAATTTTTTATTCATATTAGAGTCAATGGACTAGTTCAAAATTTGAATCTTGAGAGAGCAGTTGCCATACTTTAAAGTACTGCATATGTATGAACTTATATGCAATTATTTGTTACCAAATTTTTAATTTTAATATTATTTTCTTCATCAGCTACATATCAAAAATGAAAATAATTTTTGTGTTGATAGAAAATAACGGAGATGGGATAAGTACTGAGTCATATACATACATTTTTAATGATATTCGAATCCATATGTAAATGGAATTTCTGTGTTGAATATTGTATTCCAGTATTCCATGGGTGCTATAAAATTTTATTTCCCGTCTTCAGTACTTTCTGGGTTATAAGATTTACGTCTTTAAAAATGTTAGATTTAATGGTATTTTATGTAGAGTGCGCCTAGTGAAGGTCTCATTATTGCTCCGAACATGAATTTTCATAGCTTACTAGCTGCGACGAAGCAGAACTCAGGAGGGAGAGAGAGTTGTCGGACTTCTGTACATAAAACATCTTTTCATTTAAACGATAGTGACCCCTTGCAATGTGTTGACATAACGTGAAAAAAAACAGAAACGCTTTTTGATATAATTTAAAGAAACATAATGCTAATAAACTGTTTATCTTTTGAAATTTCAGTACAAATTACTGAATGGGAAGCAGTATGAAGGTAGCCCAAAGCCAGAAAAATTATCATTATATTTTCAGAATTACTTCTATAGAAATGATCTTCCATCTGAAAGATAATGTTAAGCGATAATATTCAAGAATGTGTTAAAAATGATATAAATATGAATTTAACGCATCTTCTGAACTTTTATAACTATGAATTTATATTTATATTTACAAATTCTTGGTAAGTGATTATAGTGAAATATTTCTGTAATCCTTTAGGAGAAAGAAATTGAAAAGCAATCTTCATTGAAGTGAAATCACATATTATTACTCAAGTAATTCAAACGAAAGATTGGAAAGCATGCATTTGGTTATCAACCAATGAGAAGATCAGACAAAAATAATCGCTATATTTATAAACTAAAGGAATAAGTAGTGTCTTTTGAATTCTTGGGAAAGTTCCTTGACAATATAAAATAATCTGATGAATCATAGAGACTTAGACGTCACTGAATATTTGCTGCTTTTTTCATTGACATTTAATTATAAGAAGAATGGTCGAAATGTAAAGAATTTTAATGCTTATAACGTTGCATGTCAAAATGTGTATATATCTTTTCGCTTATGTGACTCTTATGGCACAGTGAGATGATGCTTAATGTATGTAGATATGAGTTCGAAACTTGAGCTTGGATAACAATGAGAAGCAAGCTTTCTAAGATTATATTTGAAAGGAAATTCAAATTAAATGGTACTTGCAGAAGTGTTTGCCGAAGTCTTTGATTCTTCAGCTTGGTTTCAATTTCTAAATTTTGAAGGTTCATTTTTGGGAGTAGGAATGTACAACACTGGGCATTCCTTACACAAATAGCCATTAATTCCATTTTTAGTGGTATTCAAAGATTTAATTTACCAAAAATAAATGTAGGTTTGCAAGTAACTATATCTATTTCTTGATAAAACAGTATACAAATCATCAAATTATTTGCCCTCCTTAGAGAAAAAAAATATCAATTGTTGAAGTTTTTTTAATTTTATTCTGCATCACATTTAAATTGTTTGAATCTCATAGACATTTCGAGGTTTCTTACTTACAGAATATTGTAAATATGATTCTTAGGGCTCTTGAAAAATTACATTTTAATACATTCAACTATGGAGAAAAAGTAACGAGAAATAAACTTAAAAAATTTAGGTATCATTAGAGGCTGTTTGATTTTGTTGGCACATGAAATTTTGCAATATTTTACTTCGAAATGGTAAAAATAAGATTACATTTTAGTACTATCATGACTCATTTAACAATATAATACTAAATTGATACTAAAATAATTTCTGCAGACGTTTAATACTTTGAAAAATTAACTAAATAACAATGGTCTCTAGAAAAACGGATTAAGAGACTAAACTTAAACTGTCTAGCTCTTGCAAAAATACTTACTATTTTGAAATAACTTACGAAACATTTTTGGGTACCTTAAAGAAAAATTGCTTGAAGTATGTGAATCCGTCGGTAGTTATATTTAGGAAAATTAAAGTTTATCTCCTCCAATAGTCCTGTAGGTTGCTTCATCAGGGCGACGAGGTGTCACAGTGTGGAAAGGGTATAGAGTTTTCTCCTGGTAAGGTTCCTCAAGGCATGAAGGCCCTTCCACTTTATCCAGCTAAATACCTACAGGCAAACGAGCTGAATCAGTCCTCTACTTCTGGTGCTCAGGTCTTTGGAGTAACAGAGGATGCGTTTCCCTCCATCTAGGAAACTGGAACTTTAATTCTCACCAGATCTAAAACAAATATGGCCCTTCTGTGAAGTGCATATTCAATTTATCCCCTCACATGTAGACATTTGGGATAATGAAAATGCTGATGTCATGGCGAAAATGGGTACCGGAGAGACTAGAGCTACTTCTAATCGTCTGGCTTACTTTAAGTAGTATTATTATAGGAAGCATACTGATGAAATGACTTGGCTTGTACCTCAGGCAAATTATTGGTACCTTATCAAATTCCCTGATGGATCTCTGAAAACTACGACAGATACATCCAGACAGCTCTCTCTCAGATTCTTAGAGGCCACCTAAGAAGCCATGTTTTCCAGGGCTGTCAAAACATTCGCGTGATTTTCCAGAAATGTAACCAAGAGCAGACTTTTCCGGCACATATTCTTAGGTCTCAAGATTTGTCCTATGACGACCTCTTAGATTTATCTTTCCTAGTCTATGATTTTTGGGGGTGAATAAACTCGTAAATCTCGTTAAGGAGAGACTGGAAATGTAAATTAGCAACAAACAAATTTTATCTGTAATACTTAAAAATAAAATTTATTTTTGCCATATTCAAGACAGAAATGTTCAGAACAAATATTTTGAAAATATGACTTCTTATAATTTAACATTTAGGGAAAAAAATAACATATAAGTGTTTTCAGATTGAAATATAAAAAAAAAACAGCTGTGTTTCATAATTTTTCTCTTTCAATCTTTGTTTTCTCTGAGATTTAATTTCATACTTTGAATAATTAAATAAATTAAAATAATCTGTTTTAAATTTATTTTCAGTTTCCTCAACTTTTGTTTTTAAGACAAATTTAAATAAAGAGGTGCATTTTAAAAATTGTTTTTTTAATGAGATGAAAATTAATATGAAAATGTAAAAATACTGATATATTTTTAAGACAGGGAAATAATATATTCATATTTAAGTACTTTTCCAAGAGTTAAAATTTCATTAATACGAGGCTTATTCAGAAAGAGTAAATAAGATTTTAAATTTAAAGTAATGATTGTTTTACAGTGCACTTATTTATGCTTTTTCAAACGCCAATGATTCTAAAAATTATCAACAAGTCTATAGTTCTTTATTAAAGTTAGTTTCCTTTTTGCTGGAAATCCTTACTTTTAAAATTCTATACAAATTCCTTCACCATATCTATACAAATTTTTTATCGTTCTTTTCATGGCTCTATACTGAATATGACTTTTAAGGGCCTTTTTACATTTTGAAATCTCTTTATTCACTTTCATTTCTTATTCAAATGTATCCGGAAAATTTTCAAAATTCAGGGAGCGGAATTCAGAGATTTGTGGTACATGAATATCTTTAAGATTAAAAATATAGTTTTCCAGAGAAAAAAACTCAAACTTTATTGAAGTACATTTTAGACATAAAGTCAGTTTTACGTTAATTAAAAGGCTTATTTGTGTATAAAAATTATTTACTTGATCATAAACCATGTATGTTTTTATACACAAATTAACTTTTCAAAATGCTGCTGAATTGCTTTCGAACGAATAAGTTATGACACCTACATCTAATTTTATTTGATATGTTTTTATCATTTAATAGCATTTCATCAGAAAATTGAAAATTAGTTTCTTTTTAAAATCACTGAATATGACAAATACACAGAAGCCTAATTTATTTCAATAACAGTTCATGGAAGAGGATTTTTGAAAAAAAGCATGTAACAAATCTTAAATATTAAAAAATATTTATGTCTGTTATGAAATTGAAAATATTTAATTACAAATTTGAAAATATTATTGAGCAAATAATTCCCATTTGCATTTGGCATCATCCTACTGAAGATGAGCTAAACTTGCACTCTGAAGGTGATGAAATTCTTTACAACAAAAGTTCAAAATTGTCAGACGAATTATAAAAATTATTTCACTTTTATTGACTTCCGCAATATTGCTTTTTGTGAGTTGATTTTGAGCAGTATGCAGTAGATGGTATATAATCTCGAGTTGGTATATTTAAATTAATAGAAGATAAATGTAAGTAACCTTAAAGTTAATAAAAACATGCAAATTGTGCATGTCTTAAATTTTTTTGATAATTCGTTTAAGAGATCAAATAACAACATCAGATAACAAATAATAAAATTTAGTAATTAATAAAAAGAACATAATCATCAAACAATTTTAAGCAATTAAATTAAAGAAATGAAATGAAATCCATTACACAAGTTCTTCAATCTTCAAAAATTAATAAAATATTTATAGCAATAAATTACATGTAAATATTAGGCAGAAAATATTTAAACTTGTATGCATATTTCTAATTTATACGATTAAAAAATTAATTCAAATGAAACTGATTTTATTTTATAGCACTAAATAATTTGTTTATCAATAATTGTCAGAATATCAATTACTATTAAATTTACTGAGCAATGTTTTACAGGATATATGATAAATAAAATATTTCTATTAAGTTTCTGTATATAAACACTGCTTTGAAATGTGAATGAATATGCAACAACATTTTATCTATTGTGACTTCAGGGAAAAAAGCCATTCAAAACCAATAAGTAATTACGATATTTAACACAGAATTACGACTAGTAAATTTATCAGCATATGAATTTCGAATATAACAAATAAAATCCTATTAAATATGAAAATAATTTACAAACGTTAATGAAAATATATAATAATTTCTCACCTTCGCATAAGTAACTCAAAGAAATATGAAAATCGCCCTTTTAACAGCTGCTCTAACTCTAAACAATAATTCCCGTTCAGAAAGTGAAATTGTAAGTCAGGATATTGTTTTATAAGACAATTTTTAATAAGCTTATTATAATATATATATATATATATATATATATATATATATATATATATATATATATATATATATATATATATATATATATATATCAGTACTGATAGACACAAATAATAATTCTTCTCTTTGAATTATTCCATATATTCCTATTACTGTCTTTCCTACTGGGCGAGAATTATTCTGTACAACCTTCACATGCTGAACATAAAATACTTCCCTTTGCATTGTGTTCTCGGAAATAATGTGACGCGGGGAATTACATTTCAATGATAAAAATATTTAAAAATACGAATATATGTAGTTTTGCTCTTACATTAAATTAAATCAGAGCGTTAGGTCTGACATTTTACTAAAAATAATATATCACTCTATTATCGTAACTTATTACACAGAAATTTCCGACAATATTTGATATTTTCAGTGTAGGCTAACTTTGCATAGATATTTTTTATTTCGAAATCTTTATTACTCAATATATCATTGAATACCACAACCATTAAGAAAAATTATGAACGAAATCTTTAAAAATTGCGTCATCATTGAAATTCTTATTAGGAATTTAATTCATACTGATTTTAAAGCATATTTATTGTTCGTATGAAATTTAAAGTATATAATTTACTTTATTGTGAGTTTTAAAAGGAGTGATATATGCATATAAACTATTTTGCAAAATGTTCTCTTCGATGTTAACTACAAAACGTACATTTCTTAATCATTAGTTTAATAACTTACTTTTCGTAAGTTTTCGGCATAAGAATTTTTTAACTGTCCTCGAATTTAAGTAATTTTTTAATATACGCCATTCACTGACATATTATTGACATTTATTCACTAGCATGCAATGACATCACTAAAATATTATAGTAAACTTGAGATGAAAATATTAATATCGATGTCCCAAACATTTCACAATTTGAGCAACAAACTCTATAAATTTCTCAACCGAAATTGTTCAACACAATAATGTCGCTTAAAAATCCTGCTCCAATAAAAAAAACTGTTCTAATAATAATATTAAAGAGAGTACTTTCATAATGTCACACCTTATTTATCGGCTAACACGCCCTATAATCAAGTTTTCTTGTTTCTTTTTTTTTATCTTGTTTCATTTATCAAAGTATGAATATGATATAAAATTTTATTTTTGGTCACTGATTTCTATCACAGCACTATTTATGATCAGCATAATAAAACACAATTAGGGTTATTAATATTAAATTATTCTTAATAACGAGTCACTATTATTGAACTTTATTATTACAATAATTTTCATGAGTCCATCTCATTCTTAGCAAGTCAACACATTATTTTCTGCTGTTACTGAAGCTTTATTTGCAAATTATATAATTTTCATTCGATATATATCTATATCTATACATATATATATATATATATATATATATATACATATATATATATATATATATGTATATATATATAAATATATATATATACATATATATATATATATACATTTATATATATATATATATACATATATACATATATATATATATATATACATATATATATATATATATATATATATACATATATATATATACAAATATATATATATATAATATATATATACAGGGGGGTTCTAAATTGTTTTAACAAATTAAGAGGGGAGATAGTACCCATCCAGATAATTACATAGGAACATAGGGCTGCATTCCTCTCTGAGAGGAAGAAAAGAGGAATACCTTCCTGACAGTGTTTGCCCAACAATTAGAACAATGTTGAGAAAGCGAACGAATAATGCCAAAAGTTTCACAATGATATTTATTGTTTAGTGAAAACCTCACAGCAAATGATCATAATGCTGTCCATGTGTGTCGTTGGACAGTTGACAGCCGGACAGAACGACTGGCGCTCCTTTTTGAAGATTAATGGTGCCTTATTAATTTTGTCACCGGCAACAACAATTCTAGCCATGAGATCTACAGTTAATCCATAGGTATCTCGTACACTAAAGAATCCATGTGCCTCCAGAAGGTCCTGTGAGCTAGGAAACCGAGCCACGGATCAGCTACATGCAACCCATGGAGCGAATTATGTGTCATTCAAAAACTTACAGACCGTGATGGAAAAATGTGCTTTGCCTCTGTCGTGCACAAACTGCGTGTCTCTCAGGATGGGTATTGGAACCGCCTCCAATAAACTGGGAACAACTTGTTCCAAGAAGATGCTGTATATTGCGTCTTCTTGCTGTATACGGTGTGGCATGATGGTAAACGACTTACCAGGTAATCAACAAAGATGCCATGATGTTCACGGGAAATTTCTGCTGGTGTGTACGAGTGATTGTACAGTGGGCATTGTTGTCAGACCAAATGTGTTGATTGCGTTTTTAAAGGACAACGTCTACTCTGATTGGCTTTCTACGGTATATGTATGAGAGCAAAACGCTGCTTCTTCTATGTGGAAATTCATGATAGATTCCTGATGCGTTTATACTTTCCTCTTTTCTGCCTCAATTTAGAACTACCCTGTGTGTGTGTGTGTGTTCTTGCATGCATAATATACATATACTAAAAGAGATAGACACCCACATTTATACATACATACATGTATATAAATAAATTAATAGTATTCTCAAAATATATACCACAATTTATTTTCATTGTGGCAAAAAATATATGAACTAAAAACTATTTTTACTATCAACAATCAATTCCCCCTATTAATGGCTCGTAAAACAGAACAATAAAACTCGTTTGTGACTATTATTTAATGTGGGAAAGCTTGAATATTTAATTATATTATAAAATAGAATGTATTTAAATGTTCAAATTTCATTATAATTTTAATTCTAATTTCTAATTCTTCAAACTGAAAATATTTTTTAATTATAACTCTCTCTCTCTCTCTTCTACTCTTTTGCCTCAAAATATTTTAAATTAAACTGAGTTACTTATCGGATATATAGCAGTTATAGTGCTAAATCTACCATATTATGATTAGTTACAATTTTAATTGTATACTTTATAGTCAAATCTCAGTGGTCTCTCAGGAAAAGTATCAATTATAAATCTAATTGGATATCGATATTCAGTTTGCTTTTATTATAAAGTTAACTCTTCGCAAATGGTGCTCGAAAATGAGAATTTTTTAAGAGCATTTTACCAGAACTGTTGGTAGAAAAATACTCATTTTCTTCTACAGCATGGGCAATAGCTTTTAGTTGAATGAATCAAACACTAGATGACGAATCTGATCATACTAAATATATTTCAACTGACTCAAGGCAGGTATTTGATACAATCTATAGAACACTTTCATTCAATTAAAAAGTTAGTGTTGGGGTATGATGTGTGCCATTTAATAGAACATTATTGTGTTTTTAGAAAAATTATATGTTTCAAACTATAACCATTATGTCAGAAGTAAAAATTTGTGAGCCTTCTTACTCACAGAACTCGTTGATCTCTTCGTGAATACTAATGGTACGATCCCACTCTAGGTTATGCTGTTCTAGACTGTAATGATACAACCAACAAGTTTCACATGCACAGTCTGGTAAATAAATTTGTATGACAAGTTTTTACAGTATGCCATATCTTGCATCGTAGTTCATCCTCCCATGTTAATTCACCTTATAATACTGATCTACAATTTAATTACGGTGCTTTTTGTACAACTGCAAGTACCTTAATGTATTAATGCATGTCATTAATAGCTGGTTGGTGGCAGTAAGACCATGAGATCCTCATCGTATTAACTCGGCAAAAGTCGCGCTCTTAATATTAACGTTAGAGGTCGAATGATGTGATTGGTTCACCCCAATCAGTTTTATTAAAAAAAGAGCAATGAGTTTTAAAAAAAATTATTTCATTATAAACAATGGTTACGCGCTCTTTACTTGTGAAACTATAATTCTATTTTTACAAAAATAATTTTAATGTTTAAGAATATAAAACTTTCATAAATTATAAAAACAGGATTTTTCGCGTCCTTGTATTTCACACTCTGAATCCACATACACTTCTGTCAAACGTGAGTGTGAATTTTGCAAATAAAATTATCATATTTTGTGTAGGAAATTGTTTCATTATTCTTGGATCATAGACAAATAAAGCATTGTCCTTTGTTGGATTTTGAGCTTTCTGTAAAGCATTGAGTCTCTTCTGGTTCCTTCAATTGACTTCATCGATTTTTTGGGAGTCTTTTAGAGAGCATTTACACAGTTCTTGTGGCTCTGTGATGGACGCTACTCTCTCAGTGGTTCATGAATTTTCTTTTATTTTCATATTGGTTTGGAGGATTTCTTTATAAAAATTAGAACAATTCTGATATTTATTTATTTTACGTTCAATGTCCAATAAAAACAACCATTGACCATCTGTTGGTTTTTTGGATGCAGAATATGATACATACATTCTTTTTGCTATATCTACTATAACTGGTGTGTGTTGCATTATTAAAATGAATATTTTCTCCTTTTTCATATCAATTTCATGAATAAAGACATTTTTTTAAAATTGTTTGATTTTTGCTTACAAGTTTTCCTTTTAAATCAAATTTTTCACTATTTTCATCGTTCTGCTCAAATTGATAGCTTCTATCATAAAAATGGGGCATCTTTCATCAGCTTTATTCTCATTGGGTTTATTAATTTATTTTGATGAAGATTCGAATTCATTTAATCGAGCTCACATCTCTTTTGTATACTCTATTGATATATGTTTGTACACTATTTTTAAAAAATAGAGCAGAAACAAATGAGCAAAAACACTTTGGATTATACAAATGAGCTGCTTAGAAAAGATATTTTGTTATAATATTAGTGGCATTGGATACAAAGTCACACCAATATCATACGTATTCGAAGCAGTAATTGTTTCAAATGAAAAACTGAAAGCCATAAAAAGTTATAATGCCTATTCTAAGAGGAGTCTCATATATGAGGATACTGTTAGGATAATTGATTACTTCTGAGTAGTTTTCCCATGCTAAATGATTTTTGAAGTATGTGGCGATTCAGTGCCCCACGTGATGTTCAACAGGCTACTGTTGGTAGACAATGAAATGACTGCTTTTTGAACTTGATCTGAAATAGGAATCCAGTACAACTTCTAACATAAAAAAGTCTATTAGTTGCATTTGAACATAAACTAGAGTTCTTTAGTCTCGATTAAGTAATATTTTTTATCTACAAAGCAATAACTTGGTTTAGCATTTCCAATTATTTTCCAGTTTTAGAACATCCCTAATTGTGAGTTGGAGTATGTTTAACTATTGTTAAATCTCTTTGAATACCTCCAAATTTATCAGTACATACTGCTACACCTCTTTTAAAAGCATTTAACTCATTTCGCGAACTCATTGGGAAAAACAACGTGAGTTTCGTCCTGCATCACTTTTTTCAACCTTTACATGGTGTCAATGAGGAATAAGGACTTTATAATGGCATCTTTAATTTAGTATGGGAAGCTGTCTGGTGACATTTAGCCATATAATATCCCACAGCTGTTGATACTAAATTACTTAACATTACTTTCAAATATCAGCAACTGAATAAGAATAATTTGATGTAAATTTGTGCAAATTTTAACTTGTATCACGAAAAATGTAATTAATCCAAGCTTTTATTTCTCTGTAACTGATTATAATATTTCATATTGAGGTAAAATTTTCCTTAAATTAAGCTTTCATCACTGCGCAATAATTTTAAAATATTGACTAATTACCAATATGCGTGTTAGCAGCTACTCGGAAATAAATTTCAAATAAATAATCCATGCAATCATTAAATATTTTAATTTTTTTTATTTTGAAAAAAGAGATTCCTTTAAGAAATATATAAGTTCATAATATTTAAAAAGTGGTTGCTAGAAATGACAAACTAAAATGATATGTTAATTATTTATTTTATAAGATTAAACTCATCAGCATCAAATAAAACTATTATATATATTGACTTACACAGTAAATTGCGATTTTTATCATTATCTAGTACATTAATTTCAACAAAATAATTAAATATTCAACAAAACCCTTAGATAATTGAACTTGAGTTGGTTCAAATTAATAGGAACATCAATAATTAATTTTAAAATAAAACTGATAACAAAATCTTCTTTAAAATTACTTTAGGAGTGGTTTCATGATGATTATTAAAATTTACTTGCGAAATATTAATCCTCTGTTGAAATATCACGAAAAGATAAACTTCTTTCATGGGAGCAAAATATGACGAGGGAAAGCGCGTTGGTATTTACGGCTTTCCCTGGATGAAATTGTTATTTTCTGCTCCTGAATTGATGAGGAAATGCTTAGTTCCGCCAGAATACTGCGGAAGTAATAGCTCAATAAAAGTGCCCCGAGATAAGGAAACTAAATCGATCCTATCCTTGAGAAAAACAAAGGTGAAACTGTATACTCTTCTTTATTTATCCCACCTATTAGAAACACGTCAAATATAATTTATGATGCATCTAATTAATTCGAACATTTTTATTACAAAAACTTATATTCATCTCAATGCATTTTTAGATAATGATGTTATATTTTACAGTTAAAAATTTCTATTTCCTATTGAATACAGCTTATATTCTTTCCAAGTAATGCAGAGAAAAATCATAAATATACTGTAAATGTTTCAGAAATTTAATATGGTCAGTATTTAAAGGCATGTTTATTTTCTTCCTACATTTTGCCAATCGTAAATGGTAGTATTCAAATGCAAACATTAAAATATGTTCTGCACTTCATCTTCGCAAGTAAAATTATGCTACTTTTAAAGTGTTTTATGTCATCAAAAATTAATTTTAAACAAATTGCCTAGTTTGCCCGAAATCTACTATTTAAGGTGGAATTCTATCTCCTTTTACATCCCAAATAGACATAGGATTTACTCCCTTGAGTTATTGTTAAGAAAACTAGAGAAACAGCGATTCAGCTATCAGCTAGTTTAACCTAAATTTAAACAACTGGCCTAATGTGCCTGGAATTTACTATTTAAAGTGGAATCTGATCTCCTGTAGCATCCCCAATAGTCATAGGATTTACGCCCTTGAGTTATTGTTAAGAAAACTAGAGGAACAGCGATTCATCTATCAGCTAGGCTTGCATATTGTGCAATAATTCAACAAAAATATATAGTTAATCTTATGCAGAAAAAAATATAGTTGGTTGCTGTGGAAGCTATCCAATGACATTGTAGATACCAGTAATGTAGAATTTTATTTTGAATTATTTACATCAAAAATATTTTTGAAAGCAATTTCACTTTAATATGAAATTTAGGACTAAAGGTTGATAAAAATTTAAATTTGAGAGTACAAGAAAAAATGTATTATTTTGTAGAAAAATCATTTTTAAATATTTGTTAGTATATTAAAAATTAAAATATAAAATAATGAAAAAACTTTTCATCTTTATACAAGTCAGTTACTTGTGAGAGAGAAAGAAAAAACGTGGGATAGTTTTTACAAATTAGATAAATATGTCATATAAATGTTATAGTAAGTTTAGGGTCTTCTTCCTATATCTAAAATTTATTTTAGATATTACTTTAGAAATTAAAAAGTAAATATTAGTAGATTTTGCTTAAATTTTATATTCACTTCGTAGAATATTTCACGTGTGTCAAAAGCTACTCATTATTAATCACGACATATTCTTAAAATATTGATCAAAATCCTACAAATTTCTAAATTGACTTTAAATTATAAAAAAAATCTGTCTTAAATGTTATTTAGACATACAAAAGCTATACTCAACAACGAAATTACCCTACACTTATACATTAAAATTAGATAAATATTATTTTAAAGCCAGATAAAAGAACTTTATTCAATAATTTCTTTGACGTAATGTAATGTTGAGTGATAAAGTAATTTCGAAGAAAATATCAAAATCACTCAATATAGATATTAAGTTTCCATTGTTTAAGCAGTGGAAATAGATGTATATAAAAAACAAAATTGTGGTAGACTTTTAAATATATTCAATTGCAGTGTAAATAAGTTTTTGTAGCTTCAAAACCCGTTAATGAGATAACATTTAGACAGTTGTCTAAAGAAATAATTTGACAAATAAGGTTAAAGCTAAAAATATCTAAAAATATGAGTTTAGCAAATTTTATCAGAAACTAAAACTATCCAATATATCAAACTCTGCGTGTAAATAAAACATATTTCTGTTATAGTTTACTGGACAGATAATACAGACCTCAACTGGACGACATAACTCAGTAATGTAATGATTTCTTGGAAAGAAGATGGGCGTTATTCAGAAATAAAAACAATTGAAACCTGGGTGGTTGAAATGGGTAGCTACGTAAAGATAGAAATATCTTTTCGAAAATAGAAATTCTTCTATTATGATATTGTTTTTAGACCCAAAGAGAGAGAGACGAATCTGAAATAGCATTTGCAGACAAGCATTTAAATGCGCCAGTTATCAATCCACTGTTTAAAAATATTTTCTGTACTAATCAAAAGGCATTGAGGGTCCATTCTCTTCATGTTCCAGCCGAATAACTCTTGCGTAGACTGTAAAATACATTTCTCCAGGGTATTTTAGAAAAGGGTTGCACATATAGTCAGTTGGACATCAAGCAACTCTGATCTGATCCCAGGAAAGGGTGGTATGAGGGACATACTGCCAAGTGTAATGTATGCAGTGAGAAGGAGCACGAAAAAAAAATCTTCTAAATGATCAATATTTCCAAATTTTTTAAAAATAATTTCAAATAAGATTTAGGTTATTATTTTGAAAAATGGTGAGCACATTTCTTAATAAATGAACCTCAATTATTCTTGTTTCGATGGATCTATCTTTCTGAAGCAGAAATTTTGACGGACTTTGTTTTTCTTATAACTCCTATAACTTGTATGCTAATACATTAATTTTTCATTACATAAACTAATATAGCCTATATAATTATACTTTGGGCATACAATACAATTTTTCCCTCAGTACATATATATATATATATATATATATATATATATATATATATATATATATATATATAAAGCAATAAAATTAATAGGAACTGTATCTACCTTCTCTGACATTATCGAATATGTATAAAAAATATAAAATAAAAGAATAGATTCTAACAATAAATTTACAAGCTTCGTTTTAACTTCAAGTTTTAGATTTAAATAAATTTTTTTATTCAATATGAAGATACATTTCTAATGAAGGAAACTGGGTTCCAGATTTAGATATTTTATAATGACATCTGTGTGTTACCAGGATCATCAGTGTGATTGTGTTCCCATGTTATTATTCTAATTGCTTAAATTCAATGCCTGCATACTTTAACTATGATATATATATATATATATATGTAAATAGATAGATAGATAGATATAATATTCTTCAAAATCTTAAATATAATAAGATATAATATAAAATAATATTTCAATATAAATCCCTTACAAGCATAAAAGACAATTTCAAACTAAAATATATTCTAAATATTAAACGGAATAAAATGTTCAAGAATATGAGATGTGGCATTTGATTTTAACAAAAATATTCTTTAGCAACACTTATCACTATATGAAAAAAGAAAAGAATTTCAAACTTTAATATGGTGTGAGACTGAAAATCTATATGTAGAATAAAAACTATGAAATCCGGAAAATGAGCGAATTCTTCAAAAATAATGAGTGAAAAAAATAATATGCTCCGTTTTCAACAGCAAAAGTTATTTTGAATTTGAAGGCTTCTTTTAAGACTTAACATTTCAATTTTAAGAGATATTCCAGAGGATAAGCATATTTGATCTCTCCCATTCTTTCATTTCTCACTAGCATCACTGGAACTTTAAGAATATGTGACACTTTATTGCATTTATTTTTTTTTCTCGGAATTTCATAAATATTCTTCAGAGCAATTTTCATCTGAGAAACCAGTGTTAAAATATGTTTTTATTTTAATAATTGTTGATAATATTACAAGCAAATATAGCTCCTTTCATGCATTTTATTTTCCTATTTCAAATGTATTAAATGATTCATTTCTTAAAACATACTGTTAATATCAAATTTTAAGATAGTTTTCCATAAATTTATTTATTTTATTTTGAGTATTATATTGATAACTTTTTCGCAATTTTCTAGTCACGAGTAAAAATATTTCTTAATCGAAAATTGGATGATTGATTTTTAATTAGATAATTGGGGGTATGATAATTGGAACTTGATTCGCTGCAATGTCTGTGTTAAAGCGACCAACATTTGTGTATGTTTCAAGGACCACTATTTTAAGGTTTATAATAGCCTACACAAACTTGGATAAGGTGTCTTCTGTGAAGCTCTACAGGAGCGAAATTCATAGTTAAAGGACCGTGATAGACGGATGTTGAAAAGGATTGACGCCCAAAATGTCAAAACTACACTGTCGAAGATAACTTTTAAGATAAATACCCGCTTTTAAATCCCGCATCCATAAAAATTATTCAAAGAAATTTGCATGCTACTAATTTTCATGACAGAGTAACGATTCTAAAATCGTTAGTTTTGGTTCGGAAGGCTATAAACAGACTACAGGGGTACCAAGATCACCTAAATAGTTGTAACAACAGTGGGATTTATCTGGTCTGATGTATCCTTATTTACATTATACTGTGAAAAATGCCGGTAGTTCTGAGATATTGTGAAGTATAATATATTCCCATGGATTGGGAAAGATAATGGGCCCCGCTCCATCATGTTTCTCGTTCTTTTATGAAAAACAATTACAGGCAACCAATATCTATCTATTTTGGTAGATTATCTTCCCATATGCTTCAGGCTCTCATTCCGAAGAAACATCCTACATTACTAGATGGCCATGATCCTGTTTACATATTTCATCTTGATCAAACATGGTTTCACGAACATAAGGATTTAGTATAACATCTAACCTGTTATCCTCTGATTTCTATATCATTGAGCTTTTGTGAAGTTTTTTAGAGAACAAATTTTTGCTCTGTTTCTTCCTCTATTGAAACTCCTCTGTCTGAAACTGTGACCCTGCATGAGAAATGAGTTTAAATTCTGATGAACTTTGTTCAAGATCTTCATTTGTCAATCTCGCGTCTAATGCAAACTATCATTCAGCTTATAGTGGTCTAACCACTTATTAATTAAAATTTTTCATTCTTTCGCCGGTGTTCTTATTATTTTATCCAATACCTATATACTGCAGTTACTTTTTTCATTTTAGTGAAGTAGAATACATGTATTTAAAATAGCTATTTAAGTAAATGATTTCCTTTTTTGTACGTTTATTTAGCTATCACTATAAAATATATATTATTTATAATAATTTTTTTAAAAATTTCATGAAACATGTGGGAAGTTAAATTATTAGATTTTTCTAATTTTTGTCAAATTAATAAACATTTTAACCCTAAAGACGTTGGTAATCTATACAAAATTAACAAAATAACCAATTAATGTAATTACTCTTTTATCTAAGAAGTCTAAAGATTTAAAATAATTTTGCACTTATTATATTCAAACTTGATTAAAAATGTATGTATTATAAACTATCAATTTTCTTAGCCACAAATATTTCTTATAATTCCAATACTATATCAAAATAGTGAGACATTATTTGTTGTCTATGTGCATTTAAAAATTCCAGACACTTCTCATGCACTGAATTTTTGCTGATGGTTGATGAGTTTTCTACCCTTATATACATATTTTAAGCAAACTATATTAAATTCATAAAATTAATACTTATACGAAGGTCACTCTGAAATTTTTGTGATACAACTAAGTTTTTAAAGATAAACTTATAAAATTTTAGGTGTGTTCAAAGTAGTCTCCTACAGCATCAATGCACTTTTGTAGACGAATATTCCACAGATTAAATGGTTCAAGCCATTCATTTCTTGGAATAGATGAAAAAATGCATTTATAGCCACATCAATCTCTTCTTCTGAATAAAAACGACGTCCACGTAAGTTCTTTTTAAAATTAAAGAATAACCAAAATCGCACATAGCTAGATCAGATGAATACGGCGGATGTTCGATCACTTTAATTTGTTTTTGTTTAAAAAGTCAATTGTTAATCCAGCTGTATGTGAAGATGCATTGTCATTGTGAAGCATTAGTCCCTTAACATTCAGTTCTTGTTTAATTTTTGAAAGATATTTATTGGTATACCAGTTTGCTGTTACTGTCTTCTCTCCTTCCAACTTGATGGTTTTGACCAATCCCGTACTTCTGAAGAAAATGGCACGCATCCATTTTTTCAGTGCGCGTTGTTTTTCACAATTGTCGGCGTGGGATCATCTTCAAAGACCCATACTTTGCTTTCTTGACGTGTTGGAACGTCAAGAAACGGTATGTACGTTTCATCACCTGCTACAATTTTAGAAAGGATGCGGTGGCCACCATCATTTAGCAATTTAAGAGTTTCTTTACTTATTCTGACACGCTCCTCTTTTTGGAGTTCAGTTAGATTATGGGGAACCCAACGGCAAACTACTTTTTTCATATGTAATTCTTCATGAATGATTTTGTGCATGGCTGCGGATCCAATGTTAAGTTCCTTCTGTATCATTTGATAGGTACAGAGATTATCATCCATTAGCATTTTTCGTATGGCAGACATAATATCCGGGATTACTGCCGACGGCGGCCTTCCTGTGTGTTCGTCATCCTGAAGAAAATTGCGACTTCTTCTAAATTCTCTAAGCCATCTGAATACAGTAGCACAAGCTGGAGATTCATCACCAAATGCTAATTGCAACCGTTGAACGCATTCTTCTTGATTTAATCCTGCTTTAAAATCGTAGAAAATCATAGCGCAAAAATGTTCTCGCGTCAACTTCATTTTCTCTTCTGTTTAAAATTTATTCTACGCTAAACAAGTTGAAGTCAGTAAAAAAATCGTCTTCTGTGTTAAAATACTTTGTATTTTGAAATAAAACCGTTATTTTTATTTTGTAAATTCTCGTCTGCGCGTATCTCAAAAATTTCAGATTAACCCTCGTACTGACGCTTTAAAGGCATAAGTATAACTAAGTTCAATGTAATTTATTACACAACTTGTGTAAAATATTTACTGCAGCTTGCAATGTCAAACTTTAGGTACAATTTGGAATCCTTAAAAAAATTAAAGTGAAATTTTATTTAAACTTTAAAAATTTCAAATAACATTTAATCCATACTTCGTAAAATAAGAATGCATTTTAGTATTTATAAAACAAGTATTGTAGGCACGAAGTATTCTAATAAAAGTGATAAATAAATACATGCAGCTGTATAAAAAAAATTTAAAGCGAACAAAATACTTATAACAATTTTTCAACCTTATAAAATGTATCTAAATTATAAATCATTCATTCTCGTTTCAAATGCTTCCTTAAAATAAAATAAATTTCCACGCACATACATTGGATAAGAAAAAATTATATCAGTATTTGTATAAGTGATTTTATGATTGTTTACTTTCTTAACGAGAAATATTTTAATAAAATAATGACCTCTTCAAGTTTGTGTGGATCAATTAAAAATTTTTATCTGATGCTGGAAAAGTATTTAATTTTCCGCAGCTTAACTATTTTAACAGTTTAACTAAAATATGTTCTTTCTATTCAAATTTCCTCAAGATATTAGCTGAAAATTCTCCGCAGAAATCATTAGTTTACTTAAAAAATTGGAAAACTTTTCATCATTCTGCTCTCATATTTGAAAAATAAAATTTTGAATATAATCATAATTTTATATTGGTTTAAATGTTAAATCTTTCTTTGTAGCATGTGAATGTTATTTTCTGGGTAAGACTTAAGCCTCATCATAATTTTTCCATCATAATAAGGATTCATCATCTGCAAAAAGAAGGAAGAATAGCAGTTTGAAACTATACCTTCGCTTTAGACTTCTCTTAACTCTTATTCAATACTCCTTGGTACATTGGTTCACAATTCTGGCTCACTGGGTTGTAAAAACATTTTCCTTCATGTCGAATTGTGTTAAATTTGCCTTCTTTGCAGCCTTTCACATTTTAATAAATACTCCATAAATGCAAAAAATACTTCATGGAACTGTTACTTGAAAATTGCACACCTCATTCAGGTGTATGACTTGTTTCGATAAAAGTTTATCCATTTCATAATGCTTGAACGAGCTTGATTTCTTTGACTTTTCCATGAGACCAAATTATAATTTATTCTCACTAGTTTCTTTACTGCATTCTAGAAGTGTTACCTTTCCTTGCTCCTTTCAAAATCTGCGGTAAATCGTTCTTCCTTGAAAGCTAGAAATTTCTCTGGTAGCAGTTTATAATTTAATCCTGACTCATCACAATTATATAATAGCTCTTCAGTTAAACTCTTAACTTTGATAAATTTCTGAAAATTTCCCTTAAACGGATGCATAACCTACATATTCCTAGATTGTTTGCGCCACAGATACTAAACTACCACATTCTATAGCTTTCCTTCCAGTGATTAATCTAACGAGTGCTTGCTACGAATTTAGGATCATTTTATTTTAAGTTATTCATAAAATTTCAAAGCATGTTCTTACTAGTTTATATACCTTGCTCATATGTTTGGCAAAACCAAATGTAAAGGTCTTCATTAACTTCATTAATGTCACTTGCTTTCATACTCTCTGTACTCTTTCTCTTAACGTACACTGACTCAATTTTCTTTCGCTTCTTCTCGTCTCTAATCATATCTTTGCCGACTACAAAGTACTTAGCCACTGCTCTGATATTTTCTTCTGTATCCAGTCTCTTTAGTGTCCGAAATTTTTACTCCATAGACAAATTCACTTGTTAATTTTTAATGGAAGATGCTATAAGAGTGCTATCCGCTACCTACAAACTTTAAAAGAGCTCAAAACGAGACATTACGTACAGTCACTCACATCGAGTTAAACAGCGCAATTGAAAGACAACGCGACAAATGCAAGGCGGACTGAAAAGCAGAGTGCAAGCTGGAGCCATACAAAAGTAAGTGGAGGAGTAGAACTGTGAAACAAGACAAAACGAATACGGCACCTTGAAACAGCGTTCACGCAGGTCTTTTTTTGTTCTTCCAGGACATAGCTAGGTTATCCTGATTATAGGGTTATCGAGTAACTAGTTTTCGGGATAGTAATGTGTTAATTGACTAATCAATACATATAGTATACAACATTGTAAATTATATATTAACTAATTTAATTTCTTTTTACTGTTGTGCTTTGGTGAAATAATTTTATTTATATAAGTCAAGTAATATTATTGGTCGTACAAAAAATTTTCTTCTAAATATATACCAAGTATTAATATTGAAATATTGTAACCACTGGTGCGATATGCATAAATAAAAACATTTTGTTTTAAAATGAGTTAAACCAATAATAAAAAGTATTTATTTCAGCTTGTGAATTCATACATACTTGGACTTGGATGCAAAATATGATAAGTGTTTATTTTCTTTTATGTTATGTTTATAGTTTCACAACAAAAAAGGTTTTTAGGATTTTTTCATTTGTAAATTTATTAACGCTGAAGAAACTTTTTTTTTAATATTTCTCAAGGATTAATAAAAATTCAATATTTATAAACTTCAAAAACGCTAAGAAGTATATTTTCAATCTTTCTCCTTACATAGCAAAACAATATTATAATCATGGTCAAAATTAAAACTACACACTGTTGGTGTTCAGGAATGAGAATTCATCTGCGAAGGAAATAATATCATATATTGTAATAAGCTCATCATAGATTTTCTTTCTCAATTAAATACATCTGAAAATTTTAATAGTAAATTTATCTTGGCATAAATGTATTAATGCACGTCCACATATGGGCGAGTGGTTATCGCTTCTGTCACCTGAGAACTGGGTCACGGGTTTGAATCCCGGTTCAGACATGTTGCTTCCTTTCTCTGTTCTCTCTGTCCTTTCTTCTTCGATTATGCATGAATGTAGCCCACCCTATAAACAGGTTTGTGGTGGTATGGCGCGGGCAACGCTACTCGCCTCCCTGACTTGGTTGACAGGTGCCCACTGAGCAACGAAGAAAAAATAAGTTTCTGGCTTTGTTATGGCATAAAACTCCTCACCCAAGTGCCCAATGTTGGTAAAATATATTCATGCACTTCAAAATTAAATATGAAGCTACAAATAATTGAGACTATCAGTTAAGTACTTTCAACTTTATTTTTAAATTTTTAAAGCATGCCATATATGATCTTTATTAATATAAAAACAAAAACACTATAGATATATCAAAATTATTATTAAAATAATTATGCATAGTAGTGTTAGGAAATTAGTGTGCTTATAAGGTAATAAATATTTGTGTTTTTATAAAGTATAATTATGATAAAATCTGTCTATATAAAGTCACAAACGATAAATTGGTAATTATCAGATGTAATTCCAACAGACACAAATATAGACTTAAAATTATCAAGAAATTCCTAAATCTAACTAAGAACGAAAAATACCAAAATACTATAGAACAAGGCTAACACGTCAATGAATTATTTCTTAGCCATATAACCTTTCTGTTATTATAATTGCTTAGGTTCGGTGGCAGAAACGACGGAATGCAGCATTTGATGAACAAGCCTCATGATCTCATCCCCTCAAACAGCAATGCAAAACGGTCTCAAAATGCACTAACACCAGAAATAGAGGAGTTACTTATGGCAAGATTTAAAGAAGCTCTTTCCGTAATTGCATGTATTTCTCTACCAGTGGTTTAGCGTATTTTAAAAAGGAACGTGTGCATCCATATCAGCCGGTTGAAAAGTGGAATTTTTGCAATATAGATTATTATCCCTATCGAACAGAGTTCAATCAGTAGATAGTGGGGATGAAAAATAACAGCCAACGATTTCCTATATTAATATTATTTAGTGATGAAGAAATATGTAGCAGAGAATGCCTTTTCAACATGTGCAATCGACGAAGAATAGTATAATCCCCATTGCACTAACTTTTGTAAATATTAACAGAGTTTATCTATGGATATCTTGGCATTTATAAGTAGTAATTATTTGATAGGCTCTTTTCATCCTGTCAGACCGTTTGACTGACAAAATATAAATTATTTATCTTTGGAAAAGCCTTTCCCAGTTTTCCTCTTACAGTTTCGATTCCTATTCAGACAGACATGAAATTTATACTGAATGCAGCCGTAGCGCATTTACTCATCACAGTTTATAAATTTTTAAATGTCAATGTGTCTCCCACGATAGCTTGAAAGAAGCGAACCTGTAATAGGCCTCCTCACTCATCTCACTTTTTCTTCAAGAGGTACCAGAATTCAGAAGACGCCTCTGGGCTGATATGGAGATCTAATGTAGAAAATCATTGTTACCACTGATAAAATTAACATGATAACAGGAATCTTGGAAAAAGTGCTCCAGCCGTTTCTTCGTCGATATCAACAGTACAACGACACTGTATTTTAAAAACTTACTGTACTTTTGCCTGTATTTTAAAAACTTACTGTACGCGCGTTTTCCACTGAGCAACAAATGGGATATCTTGATTTTCGTATTGTTCACTCACTTTCCATATATATATATATATATATATATATATATATATATATATATATGTATATATATATATATATATATATGTATACATACATATATATATATACATACATATATATATATACATATATATATATATATATACATATATATATATATAAATACATATATATATATATATATATATATATATATATATATATATATATATATATATATATATATATATATATATATATATATATATATATATATATATATATATATATATATATATATGCAGTGAATCCATTATTTCACTTATAATTTGTAAAATCCGAGACTAACAAAATGTTTTGATTAAACTGATTACAGAAATCGTAGGAAAAAAACGAAATAATTTCCAAATGAACGCAAGATCAACATACCTCACAATCATTTCAAAACATCACGTAACAAATCTAAATCCCTCTAAGTACTCTGGAAACATAAACAGTTTAAGAATTATTAATTAACTTATTAAAAAATAACGAACTATAAAAAGAATCATCCAATTATTTTTGTAAAAGGAATAACTCTGTAAATCTTCTGCATCATGCAACATAAACAATTTTTTCTGTGTTTTAAATGAGGCACGATATATTTTGATCAATGCGTTTACTTGGCGTGTCTTAAATCTTTTCTTTCCGAGGCAGAACAATAGCAAACAATAATTCTTTTGTTTTTTTTTATCCTCCATGTAGAATAAACGTAGTCAAAATTAAAAAGAAAAACCGTAGGTGTTTGGAATAGAATAATTAAAAAACGGATTAATAAATGTAGGTATAGTAATGTAAAAAAACATTTTTAAAAAATCGGATCTATATATGTTCTTATCGGATATCATTTTTGTTGCACAAATCTATTGCTTTTAATCAAAGTGGATACTTTTGTATGAGATACATCGCTGTGTCGATTCTATGTCATTCTCTAGACACAGTATGATAAACGATAATTAAATCTTTATTTATTAAAAGAATATAATTGGTTTTTAAGGTAGAAAAGTCTAATCTTTTTGCCAAAATCCAGAAACTAAATTTAAAATAAAAAAGAAAAGACTTTTATAATAAAAACAGAAGAAACATCAAGGAACAAATGTCTTGAATTTTTAAAATACTATTTTTCTTACATGTAGCTGCAATGGTGAATACCAGTGTTTAGGATGACAATATAGTTATTTGCTTCATATAATTTGATTTTATATTTTTTTCTGAATGAATATATTATAATAGAAATCACAGGTATTAATATTTTCAGTGATATTTTTTTACCTTCCAAGAACACATTGCTTAAAAGAAGAGCAATTAGTAGTGTAGAATAGAACATACGTAAGCGCAATCAGAAATATTTAAATAATAAAAGTATTTGAGAAAATTTATTTCGTAGCAGAATATATTTTAAAATAATTAAATAATTCCATTATAAAGAATTTTGTAAATGAAAAAGTATTGTCTCACTATTTTTTAAATTTCTATTGCCTTTACTTTAACACAATGGTAATAAAAATATTTCTCTTTAACTAATTTATTGAACTAAACATATTTTTATATTTCGGATATTTTTTATTTCAATTTGAATAAAATTAACTAAAAGGAATATGGAATTCATTTATTGAAGTATAATTTTATCTCATAAATATAATTAAGATTATATCTGCAGTATATCATTCCAAATAAGTTAGCACTTACAAAAGTGATTAAGAGCTTTAAAATTTTTATTTCTATATTTGAATCCAATAAGTTTCTCTTAAAATGTCCGTTTTCATAATTTGCATGTCTTTACCTTTCACAACATTTTTTTAAATACTCTTTAATAATTTAATTTTATTTATGTTCGTCTGAATTCTTAATTAAAACTTTAAGTTCTTTACTTTTCCAAATAGAGTTTATTCACCAAAAATACACTTTCTGACACTGAAAATGCAACACCAAAAAGGAGTGGCCATAAAATTATGCAAATTTAAGGATAGACGCACTTTACCTAATTATACAAATAAATCACAATTGTAAAAAACAAATTTTATATTTTCCAAATAAAATATCACAATCAGATTTCAATTTTATGACATGTATTTAAAAATTAAATAGAATTTATAAATTTTTAAAATGCAGTACAATATATTTTTCATATTTCATCCAATGTTTATACAACAAATCAACATATTACAGTAATAAAATATTGTAATAAAATTTAGGAATATTTGAGGATTTTAGCTAGTAAAATTAAAATAATAAGATAAAATATGAATAATAAAAAAACAAGAATTCTCAATACAAACGTAAAGCACTTTCCTTTTATATATTTAATTAAAAAATAATGTTGAAAAAATATAAGATATCCAATTTTAAATTTTTAATGATATATAATTCTCTCTTTCTCCGTAATTTTTATGATAATTTAAATAACTGAATATTTTAATAAAATTTTAATCATTTCGGAAATTACAGGAATGCAGTTCTTATTCTTTCTTATGTTTGTTTTTTGATTACATCTCGATTGAAATGCTTGATAAAACAGTGTTTTTGATCAGCAGAAAAAAATTTTTATTCATACTTCAAACGTAAGTATAAAAATATAGATGGCGAATCATCAATTTTTATATGGCGATTAATTACTTTTGGTAAATTTTTCAACGATAATCAAATTAAATTTTACTATATTTGGCTGTTTTTTACTTTTGTTGACATGTGACAGTAATACATCTTTTAGCCATTGTTTTAGCAATATTTGTTAGGTTAAATATTTTTATAATATCCATTAATTACAATTATTGATATTGCGCTGTTTTCCAATTCATTATTACACTATTTAAGCAAAATCACGCTTTATATATTTGGCTAAAGAATTTATCAAAATATCCAATATTTGAAAAAGAAATAAAGATTTAAAATGTGTGCGAGATAAATCTATTTTACTTATACTAAATATTTACATACTATATATTTAAAAAAAGTTCTTTTTTAAAAAAAGTAGGTTCCGATCTAATTAACTCTCTTATGTGCAAAAACTGATTGTCTAACGTCAAACAAACATATTTTAAAATTTGTTTTTCTAAGGAGATGTCAAGCACCTGCTGTTTTAGTTATCCATCTTAATTACTTACAAATTTGATTTTCTGATAAACAAGGTTTAAACTAATATTTGAAACATCATTAAAAATATTTTAATGAATATCTTAATCAATTATATGTTATAACATCATAACGTTCACCATGGGTAACTAATATGAATATTAATTCCTAGCCAGTTAACATTTATAAATAAATATCAGAGAGATGAAATAATATTTTAATATAAATAAACAAGATAGGTAAAATATTGGATTCTTTTTCCTAATTCCTTCTCAGAAAATGAGTAATTTCTTAAACATGCACTCAAATTTATATGAACGTATAACGTATTTATATTAAGGTATATTATCATTTTGTATGTTAAAGAAATAAAAAAACATTGCCTTATATTTAGTAAATCAAGTAAAACAGAAATTGAAATTCTTTATGAAATTTTCAGGATAAATTTCAAATTTCATTCTTAGGACTATAAGTGTAAGTTATACAAGAAAAATTTGACGTCATTTTAAAATAAAAAGAAACGATAATACCGCGAAATAAAAGGGCTTTCCCTGCGTTTCCTATTGAACTTAACAGTAAAATGTCCTGTAAATATCTCCTTTTCTTTTCAGAGCCATTTTATAAAAGTGGGTATTACTGTATTTTTTCGGTTCTGTTACAGTTTAGCTAGACCATTTTTTACAGCTCTGTAACTAAGTTAAAATTAAGTGTTTATTAAGTGACATGCTTAAGCTCTTTCGACACGCCGACCTTGCAGTGTATCAGGAAATAGCCTCATTGTTTTAAATCCACGATAATTGAACAGCAAAAGAATAAGAAAAGTCGTCATTTCTGGTTTCAAGGCTGGAAACAAACGGTGACGACACACCTCACTTCGCATTGCTTTCGAACTCCATGCCATCTGTGCAAAATAGAAAACTCGGATGCATAACTCAAATATTACATTGAGATAAAAAAAAAAATAGTTGCTATTATAGAATTTTATGATTATTTATTGAGTTCACTTGAAAATGTTAAATCTGGCCGAATGAACTCTTAAAATTATGGAATAAAATAAAAAATATAATAACATAGGTTAAAATAGCGTGCGTGCGTGTGTGCGTGTGTGTGTGTGTGTGTGTGTGTGTGTGTGTGTGTGTGTGTGTGTGTGTGTGTGTGTGTGTGTGTGTGTGTGTGTGTGTGTGTGTGTGTGTGTGTGTGTGTGTGTGTGTGTGTGTGTGTGTGTGTGTGTGTGTGTGTGTGTGTGTGTGTGTGTGTGTGTGTGTTTAGAACAGTGATGGTTGTACAAAATGTATCTATAAATATTAACAAATTGTATACCTAATGTATAATATAATAACGAAAATTCTTTAAGCAATTACAGTTTATATGACGTATTAATTTTTTTTCCACTGTTTGGTATTTTATACATTAAAAGGAGAGTAAGCTAATAATTGGATATCATTGTTACAAAAGTAACAGGCAGTAATTTTCCTCTTCTTCAGAACTCACATAAATGCTCTTGAAATAGAAATACGACTGTATTAGCAAGATAAATACTCGAGCGAAGTAAAGCAAAATGCCTCCTTTATTTATTATAGCTCGTCAGAAGTAAGCTCCAAAATCACCGATGTATGGATAGCTCTAGGGAAGCTTTTGAGACAGTCTGTGTTGTAAATCTTCATCCAGATTAACAAGCGACGCTTAAAGTGGGAACTGCAGCTTTAACATTTATAAGACTATAAAGTATTCATTCATCCAGTAGGAAGCAAATATATCGAGCAATTCAATTCATGCTTCACAAGAGAAGGGATGCCAAACCTAAACAAGAAATTGAAAGTATACACGCTTGTATAATAGAATGCTACTTACTTATTTAAAATAAAAAAAGTGTACAATCCACTAGTATTTCTACAAGCAAACTATTTTTATAGCTCATTTTTAGAACATATTTTTATAGGTTACGACAATTTACGTTAATTTATATGTAAAGCTATAAAATAGCATATATTAGGAAATATTTTGCAATGTTTTAACAATGAACACTTTTATTTTTGAAAGGTTTTAATTTAAACAGTTTATTTTCGTTTAATATAGAAATTCGTATTAATACAATGGTATATATTTATTATAGGAAATAGTACATTGTTATAAAACTTTTTTGTAGAATTTGTCCCTTTCTTTGGAAAAAATATAAAATTTCATTCCAATAATTTTTCTATTTCATATAATTAGAATAATTTTTTTAAATGTTTACAAAATCAAATTAGTTTTTCATTTTTTTTTTCAATGAGTTACATAATTATACTTTTTACAAAATTTGAAAACTCGTATAATCTTTTCATAATTCATATTTATTTACTCGTATATATTTTCATTATTATTATATTTGAATTGTGTTACACTACATTTTTATCAACTTTTTTCCTAATTATTAAAACACTTTACTTAAAATTAATATTTAGATTTTCTCATCAGTTATGGATTTTCAATTAAGTATTACACTAATAAATATATTTTCCATAAAAATTGAAAATTTTTGTATTTTTCGTCTAAAAAAATATCAACGGTATCTATAGAGAAATTTGTCTTCTAAAACTTCATATACTACTGAGAAGAATAAATAAAGAAAATGAAATCTTTATTAATCTTTACATTTACTAAGCAAGTTTGCTTTAAAATATTTATCGTAAGATCGTGATTATAGACTAGTGACATAATGTTGAGACTATAATTGTAACAAAATTAAGAATAAGTTTCTAAAAAAAAATTATTTTTTTTTGCATTTGAGAGTAATTTTGATGGAAACAAAGACTTAAAGTTGATTCCAACCTATTAGAGCACCCACGTCAAAATGGAAGTTGAACAGGCGAATCGTTTGTTGAACAGTTATGTCAAAAACATAATCAATGTTCTAATAACTACCAGCAAGCTCTAATTAAAGACACTTCTCGAATTATTAATTGATTGATTTTAAATAGAATTCACTATAAATTATGATGAAAATAAAATTTTTGGAATTATATACAGAAATTAAGTAATGAAATTAATATTCTTTTCGAAAACAAAAATAAACTTGTACTGATTAAGTTTATAGTCTACTAAAAAAACAAAACTACGGATTAAACCAATATTTGTAATCAATCTAGTTAAAATTATTTGGAAAGTGTAATTATTCTTCTAAATATGATTTACTAAAATTAATTGCAATAAATAAAAACTAAAAATGGTCACAATAGCGTTTTGTCACAAATGGTCATAAAATATTTTCTAGTGATAATAATATGATTATGATATATTATATTTTGTGATGTGTTTATAAATAGTTCTATTTGATATCCATCCATGCGATGTAAGAAAAGGTCAAAACAATGAGGAATTAAGCAAATAGCTCTTTTTTGTAAGTGGCAACAGGGCAAAAGAAAATCATGAAATCTTGTATCGATGGTAGGAACAGTTGCTAAGGTAGAATAAACATTGGAGACATCATTCATGTGGACAATAAGTGCATGGATTATTATATAAGTTGAGCAAAATGTTGTGAAAACTAGTATTTAAATTTTACGTTATATTAATATATACATAATTTTCTGTTACAAAATCACAATTTTATAACAAGTTTAATTACACTCGTATTGAATAGTAGTTTTCTTATTAATAGTCTCAATTTATTTTTATTTATTGATAACCATATTTTTTAATAAACTTGTAAATTTAAGTATCACAGAATTAACAAATAAAATGCTTCCTCTTTAAAGAATATTTGCCAATGTTTTTTTGGAGGATACTTTTGGCAAAAAAAAAAAATTTAATCTTTTTGCAACATTTCTATTTCCTTTTTGAAGTGTTTTAACGTAGTTACATAGAGTTATGTGTTGTAAGCTTAAGCATTAACAAGTGGGATTAAGTTGTATAAATTATTAAAAAATAAGAAACAAAATATTGTGAAATTTCTTTGATTTGTATTGTACGTTATTCTATATTGTCCGGCTATACTAGGATTTCTCCCTTTCACTGTTACATGGGAAAAAATGATTGCACCTGTTACAATGGAGAACCAAGTGAATTTCATTTGAAATGCCGTGTACTATTTTGGATTTTCAGAATAAATGACGCTTATATTTCAAATGTATTTTTATGTTGCATTAAAGAATAATTCCTTAGTCTCCTGAAGAACATTTAATCTTTTTCAAACTGAATTACAAAACTGAAAGCTTCACTGTTTTAGTAGACTATGCAGTTAATGAATTAGTTTGGGTTAAAATAAATGGTAAGAATTATTAATAAATACAGAAATTCAATTAATGGAGTTGAATCACTACTAAAAATATCAGTTAAATTCTTATGATTTATTTAAATAAACTATATAGTTATTTTTTAGTTCAATACATTCTAACTACACTTTGTTTTCAAAAACCGGGATTTTTATTTCTAATAAGCAACTCCTTGAATTTTTAGAAGAAATCTACATGTTATATACATTCTTATATATAAATTTTTTAAACATTTATATTTTTTGTAAACTTAAGCTATTTATATGAATTATGCTTCCTAAAAGAACTTCTTCTGACACTTCGAAATGTTAAAAAGCATAAATTTAAGTTTATTTTCAAGTTCGTAACACTTCTGCTTTTCATGTGTTTCTTAATGGTGGATTCTACAAGAATATATATTTATTTCTTTAGAAAAGTTACTTTTAATTCGGTTTCATGGAAAATGTATTTAATGTTCAGCAATAATAAACTAAATAAAAAATAATTTTCTTATAAGAGTTTCAAAATAGATTAACTCCAGACATAATGAAGCAATGCATTGAGAAACTGTTTGGTAGTTAAAATGCGAAACAGGAAGAATTTCTGTTTATTTTTATCGAATTTATTTTACAATATTTAAATCTAGAGATATACATATAATCCTTTCAAAAATTCTCTATTTTTGAACATTCTGAAGGGGTCTAAAACGGGGAAAGCCTTCCTGCTATTCACCAAGATATTAGATGCCAAAATTAAACCAGAAACATTTAAAAAAAAAAGAGGGATAGTATGCATCCTCCAAACATTAGAATCGAATATGAGATTTATTGCATGTCGAAATTTTTAATCCGGATTTAAGCAGATTCAGTAATCCTTCAGAATGTGTCTGTAAAAATCAGTTTCTTTATGTCGCCATAAATACGTTTACTATTTGAATAAATTCGCTTTATTTTGATGTAATGAAAAGCTTTTTTAAGAATTCGTCATTTTAATCTTCCCCGGAACAACGAGTTTTAGTGACAGTAGACATGAGATTTTAGTCTGTTAATAAAATAGATTTTAACTCAGTATTTTCTCAAACCTTTGCTGCTGATAAATATATATTGAAATTAGATAAAATAATTTCTGTAAAATGTTCCGAATATGTGACAAAACTTAATTTATTTCCGAAAATCAAAAAAAATAATAGGACAAATGATATAATTATACAAGCTTCCATATCTCTAGTAATCTAGTAACTGTATGGATATATATATATATATATATATATATATATATATATATATATATATATATATATATATATATATATATATATATATATATATATATATATATGGTAATCGTATTCCATACATTTGTTGTTTGAGGTGGAACATTGAAACACGCGTTTCTTCCAATTTCTTGAACTTAAAATCGCCATAAAAATTGTTTTCCTTTAATCAATTAAATAGAAATGTAATGTAATACGCTGAATGAAAGAAATTCAACGGAAAAGGCATGTAAGACAACATTAATAAAGACTTTAACATAACACACAAGTTAATACTTTATAATATAATAATATCGAATTTAACAGTATGCAAGAATAATGTGGAATTCTTGTTTCGATTTGTAGTAGCAGTGATTTGCGTTTGTTACCAATCTTAGCTATAATCGACATGATAAATGTTTTGTGAAATCTACTTTTTTGAAAATAATTCGTATCTAAACAACATATTTTAAAGACTTTCTTCCATTGAAATGAAATAATTATGATATTTATTCATAAGAACATTTCGCATTTGGAAAGAAATTTAATTAAGAAATTAATTGTAGTTTGTAATTTGCCTATGAGCATTTTTTTAAAAAATCAACTAATGATTGAAAATATATAATGTAAGCAATACGAAATGAAAATAAAGACTGTCTCAAGCATAGTAACGAAATAATTATCTGAATTATCCTGAAGGTTAAATAGTCTCACTTATTACCATAAGTATATAAACAAAACTAAATTAAGTTTGCTGAAAGTTTTACTTGCTTAAATAATTACAATTTTAAATGAAAAGGATTTCTACAAGACAAGGGGAAAAAGAGAAAACATTTACCACATAAGTCTATCCCATCAGCTATCTAAACTTTCAAAGAATAAAAATTTTGACTTTAAAGTAACATGTCCTTAATGCGATTTTATAATATCTTTTAGTTTACACCAATAGTAAAAATTCTCTTAAAGGTACCACATCTGTTCTGATGAAAGCAACCTGCTTGAAATTTCCTAAATTGATACTTCTTGCGCGAAGAATCTTTCCTGCAGTCCCCGTGGGAAATCCGCAAACGAAAAAAAATACTGCACCACGTCTCCTCTACCAAACAAGAGTAGCTTCGAATTGAGCTTCTTAAAAGTTATCTACAAAGTAAATATAAATTCCACACAACGTTCTTAGAAAAATTTTAGTGGAGAGAAGAATTTTTTCTGAACATTATTTTCTTGTTGCGATTATTTTTGGAAGATTTCAAGTAAATATTTCATTTTTCGTAAAAAAAAGTTTTGATGTAGAATCGTTTTTTTTTTTTCTTTTTCTTTTTGAAGTTTCTATAAAATGATCTTTTTTTGACATTTAATACTGTTTACAAATTTTTTCAAGTTTATAAAGGTGAAATAGATTCGATGACGTTTGCTATGTATGAATAGATGGAATTATTGTATAGAAAACAAAAAGTAATCAAAAACGAATTGGTTCTTTTTTTTATATTTGTGTTTTAAAAAATGTGTTTCCTGTTTTAATCTCACCTAACTTATCGAGGAAAATACGATACTCTCAAAAATATTGAAGAAAGCACAACCGATATTTTCTGCGGTATTATATACCTTACAAAAAAGATATGCGTTGATATATGACATCTTGATATAGTTTACCATTAAATAACGATAATAATCACACAGGTAATAAATAATTCAAGGTCTTTAAGTCATTGTCTATTGAAAATATGTTCCTGAGGAAATTCCGTAATCGTGAATTGAATTCATAATTGGAATTCATTTTTGTATCATTTTTACTATGATGAATTGTTTTTGCTTTGATTCAATTGATTAAACCCAAATTTATCTTTTAAATAAAATAATTCTTAAAGCTTCTTTCACTTGTACGGTGCAACAAATTTTTCCACCTGTTTCATGCAGATATTTGCTCTGATATATATTTTATATTATATTATGCTAAAATTTAAATACTCTGTTTGAAAATCAAAATAGAAGAAATTCGGAATCAACTTAAAAATATATAATTTTTTGAATAAGTGTGATCTAAGTTGTATAAATTTTAAGAGCTACATTAACATTTGAATTGTCTATACCAATAAAAACTGACAATTCTGAAACAAGCTTGTGCGCTCTAAACAGCAAGATTCAAAGGCGTTTTTGAAGTCACAATGTTTCTCGAACAAATTCATCTGTCAAATATGTTTTTGCACACAAAATCACATTCTGAACACATTTTAAACTGACATTCATTTACAAGATTTTAATAAAAGTAAAGTTTTCAGTAAAGATGTATTTTCGCGTTTTTTTCTCATTTTTCTTAGAAAAAATAATATTATAAAATTAACGTGCATTACATGAATTAATAAGATTCCTAATTGATGGGGAACAAAGCAGTTTTTCATAGACACTGAAATGAGATACTTAACGAATGCAAAATTGATTTAAAATTAAAATATTTTTTATCATAAGTTTTTTCAGTCTTAAGAAAACAGTTCTAAACATTCATGATATAAAGTAATTTTTAACATTAATGATAAATATAGATTTAAATACATTTATATAAATGTGCTCAAAATAAAATAAAAGCCTTAAGATATAAAATAAATCGGATAAATCGCTATAAAATAATATAATAATGAATTTATCATCCAAACAAACTTCTTTTCATCAGTTATAAACTACAAAGATTCCTCTAGTATGGTAGTGCTTATAATAAATTTATTCAAATTATGATAAATTATATATCCCTAAGTTTTAATGGACTCCTTAAAAATGCTTCCTTTAATTGGTCAAAATCTCAAAATGTAAAAAAAAATATCAAAATTTCTTTTATATTATAAATAACATTTTAAGTTAAATATTATAAGTTTATGTTAAATATAATCAAAATGTTATAAATGACATTTTAAGTTAAAAAAAAACTTTCTTAATTTTGCCCAATTCAAAGTATCCAATCGTATTTTCGGTGACGAAATTTGGCAATCTGTAGAAATTATTCTTAAATAAGGTCTTGATGGAGATTTGAATGCCGATAGAAATCTTATAAGAAATGAAAATATATTTAACATAAACTTATAATTATATTTTCTGTTATTCTTAGAGAATCAAAGAGAAAAACATGATGCGAACGGAAATGTAAAGACTTGTAAATAAAAAATGTTTATTTCATTATGAGAAGAATTTGAGGTTGAGTGAACTTGATGAGAACGATTTAATCCTTGCAAATCATCACAGTCAATCCATCTATGCTGATATATATGTAAATTTGACAAGGAAAATTAAGATGTTGTCATAGCTCAAAACAGCTGGAAAACATTTTATTTCCTTGATGTGAGCGGTATGAAATACAAGAAAACCTCCAGGTAAAGTCTAATGTATTGATACAAGTCTCACAATGGATTGCTTAAGAACTATATTTTACCTTTCAGTGATACCAACAGCTTGATTATGACACGAATTCATAAGAGAAACATAAATTCCAAAGATTTTTAAGCTATCACTAAAACCTCACTAAGAAACTGAGGTCTACAAGTGTTTGTAATATTTTCTGTTATTCTAAACCTTGAGAATACAATGCTTGAGGTTAATATTAGGTATTTAATCCAATTTTGCAACAACTCAACTCGAACTTCCCCAACTCTGTTGTAGGATATTAAGCAATATACGAATCTTTCTGAAGCATAAATAGGTAAAGTGAGATCAAAGTTAATCTGACTGTTTCATTCACTTGGAATTTCGAATTCCTTCAACGGTAAACAAAGTGGAAGAAATGTTTTAGCTTTTTGGTATGAAATGCATGATCTATCTAAACTCTGTTGGCACCAAGTCAAATAAAGATATAAGTTATTAATTTTACAGTGAATTTCGTACAGAGCGTTCATTATTACGCATGGAATTAAACATAGAGATGTAAAAATGTTTTCAAATGAATGGAATAATAAGTGCAATTGAAGTACTGCAATAAGTGCAATTGAAGTACTGCAATAAATGCAATTTTCACTCTTGGGATTATCTGTTGATTAAAATTCTTCACACTTTTGGCTCTTATTCTTGAGCAGTGTATTGTAAAATATTTGATATGATATATATAATGAGCAAGAAAATTAACTTGAAAATTAATTACGTATTTTTGATATGAAGCATATACCAGAACTTTGTTCTGTGAATAACACTAAACAAATTCTAATAGATATTCAAAGAAATTAATAGCAGCAAAAATTACTAAAACGCTTGTGTGTGTATTAAATTCAACATTTTTATTCCATTAAACTAAATTTGTTTGAAAAATTGTCAAAAAATTCTCAATTATTATCTATGTATTATTCAGCTGGTGACCTAATATTTTTATTAGAAGCTTAGACGATAGTTATTAATTCTCTGGTCTAGGCTTACAGAGTAATTTAAAAATACACATTTTGTTAAAGAAAGAAGGAATGTATGTTGTGTGCGTTTAATACCCCATTTGGATAATATAACTTTAAATAATTACCTTTAAATATTGCATCTGCCCTTATGATTTTTTAAAACAAAAATTATTTGAGCTTATTTGCAGGTATACCAAATGTTGAATTTTACTTTTACGATTTAATACTACAATAATACACAGTCCAGTTAAAATAATGAGACCATTGGTCAGAAGCCAGGAAAATTAGCTTTCCCAAAGCGGATACAGCGAGACTTACAGAAAGTAAGCTTATTAGAGTTTTAATGATGTTCATTCGGTTGTGTTGAATCATGCTGAGTTTCAAAAACGTAGCCAACTGCACTAAATTACGCGGGTGATGGTCCATGCCACAAATACCCCTAATCGAGATTATCCCTCATATTTTTGATAAGGTTTAAATCGGATGAATTTGTTGACCAAAGAGAATGGTAAACCAACCCTAGTACTCTTCAAATCACTTACATACAATCCAGCTGTATGACCCCTCGCTTTGTCCTACTGGTAGATACCATCTTCCTAAGTAAGAGCAATGTAGATAGACATGGTCTGTAATGTCAGATGCATACTTTTACTGATCTATCGTGCTTTCCAGAATGATTAATGAAGCCAGAAAAGGACAGGAAAACATTCTCCAGACCACAATGCTCCATCCTCCAACCTAGACGTTTCCGACAATGGTTGCAGGGAGTTCCTTAAAGACGTTTTACGTTGTATTCACGAACATTCATCTGACTAATGGAGCATAAAGCATGAGTCATTAGAAAAAACTACCTGTAGCCACTCGGTGTTCGTCCAGTTGCAGTTCTCGTGTGTAAATTCCAGATATCGTCACCGATAAGCAGCAGTCAAGAATTGGGCACCTGCTTCGGAGTACCAGACGCTCATTCTTCGTTGAACAATAATTTGTACAACATTGTTAGGAGCCACTTTAGTTCATCTGAGGAGTTAATTGCTCAACTGTAACATATGTATTCGTCAAAGCGTATCTCTGCAGCTATCATTTATTTCTGTCATCTATGGATCTTGGTGCACCACATTTGCCACCTCACTGGCTTAGAACAGTCTCATTTTGCTATGCCCAATATTAACAGGAAACCACGCGAAAAAGTCACAATCTTAGACATTTAAGAAATGTCTCCACTCTTGGTTCGAAGTCAATTATTATACGCTTTTAGGAGTAGAATAAGCCACTCCATTTCTGAATCCCGCAATCGATTGCAATGTTTTCCAAAGCTTTTTCACACCCTTCAGACATGCTCAACTACACTGTGTTGCAACTTGATATCTGTGATTGTTTATTTATAGGTGGACGCCGAAAGTAAATAATTGTCACATTAATATAATCGGACTGTTTAATTGCGCTTTATAAATCGATCATCGTTATCTTATCATAATTCAAAATATGAGATTATGGTTGTAAAGATATAAAGAAAATAAATATTTCTGAATAAATAAAAATTCTTATTCAAGAAAGACATTTTGGTCAAGAAAAATGCAAATGCCAAACGAGAGGAAGGATATATTGTTAGGGTGCATTCCAACACATAGAAATTACGATTTCAGAATGTTTAATATGTGAAAAATTCAGGAAAACTAATGTTATACCTATCTTACTCTGTTAATGATTTCTTGTCTTATTCCTAATAAGTTATTCAAAATTTGGCTGATTTTGTAGAGATATTGTATAACTTAAAATAAGAATTATCTTATAACGTTTCTTTTTTTTCCTTCTTCGAAGTGGCTAGAAACTGATAAACGTTCCAATAAAACAATTAAGGTAATGAAAGAAAAATTATAATTTTGTTTTTTCTATACATGGTTCTATATATGCACTACAGAGATAAGTAATAATAACTCTTTTAATAATTATGAATTTAAAGGATTTTCATGAGAACCAGATTAGAATATAGATTCCTAATTCCCAGATACTAGCAAACTAATAGCTAGGCCAAAAGAGATGTTGATATTTCTAAAAATTCATTTTAATGAAAGCATATTTGGGAAATAAAGATTGGATCCCTGAATGTATCTACTTCAGGTCTACATTTATGTTCTGATTTGTAGGTATTTTACAGAGAGTGTTGTTCATTTACACTAAATTGTTAAATGCTCAAATAGTTGGACACATCTGATTGGCAGACAGAATAAACAAATATATTAATATTAGCTTCTAAAATCTAAATTTGTGGAAAACGTTAGTGTATTATATGTCACTTAAAGTAAATTTTTTTGTTTCAGACCAAATGATATTCTTGTACAGAATTAAATTTCGTTTAACGAAATCTAAGCAAAAATCTGTTTTGATGTGTGAAAGAATTCATCTAATCCTTTATGAAAAGACTTTCAAGCTAAACATTAATTCTGATTATAAAAGTCCGAATTGTTCTAATAACAAGAATAATTTTCATCTCAGTGTCCATGAATTATAAGGCCTAAAAGAATATTGTTCGTCCTAAGTATTTGAATGATATGTTTGTAAAATCTCGAAAAAAGTATGTCACATGCATTAGCGACGTTTATTATACACACACACACAGATATATATATATATATATATATATATATATATATATGTACATATATACATACACACACACACACACACATATATATATATATATATATATATATGTACATACATATATACATACACACACACACACATATTTATATATATATATATATATATATATATCTGAAATTTGCATCAACTGAAAAAAATCAATAAGAAATAATTTATTTTAATTTAGCTTACGAATGTATCTCTCTAACTTGTAATAGTTTATTTATATTTTAAATGACATATATATATTTAAGATATTTATAAGCGATATCTAGAACTAAACAGAGTTTTTCGAGCTTCCTACCTTTCTACATTTGAATGCTGCTAATTGTCCATGAAAATTTCCCGTGGATGATCTTACATGATATAATTTACTTTAGCCTTCATTATGCTAACACTGTTATTATATGTTATTCTAAATATCGCCATAAGCCAGTTACTAAGTCACACTCTCTTGAACAGGGGATGAGAGGTTAAAGTCGATCCATTATTAAACAAAATAGATAATGCATCTTTATTTTTGGCATTCACATATTTCAAGATGGTTTCTAGGAAATTCTCCAGGCTTTTTCTCTTGCCACACACAAATATGTTCTAATATCTAGGAAATTTATTTTCACTTGACTATATGAGGTGACTATATAAATTATTTTGAAAAACTCTTGACTTTTGGGAAATTCCCCATAAATTTTAAGTGAAAAATGTTTGAGAATATTAAAAGCTGAAGTTATCAATTTAAAAGTGTAAAGTATCTGGAATATTACAATAAAATTCAAGGAGAGAGAGAGAAGTTGGGATCACACACACACATTTGTTCGTTTGAGTGTCGTGTTCACTAACGGTGTCTTGAGAGACATAAAATATGCCGTAGTTGTAATGTCCTCGAGCTGAAATTATACCTGTATGTGTGGCAGGCCAAGTATAGGGTTCTATTGCTTGGTCCCTGCATCTGAATGAAAACGCTCTACGCAGTTTATTGTCCACGGTTGAACACCTTTGTGTCCAAATATAAGGTGACACCATTGTCGTTCCTTTTAGTGTTGAAAGGTGGAAATGCTAGTAACCGGGCAACGAAAACATTAAGTTCACTAGTATACTTTTATTAAATATACATATTTTGATACCTTTAACTTTCTTATGTAATATTTAACATAGATTTATTTGTCACTTTTGTTAATAGTTTTAAAATCAAAAAATTTTAATGGCCGAAAGAAAAGTTTGCTAATTCATTAATAATAATTTCATTTTTTTGTCGTTAAATATATCAAGAAATATTTCTCCAATTATAAGCTAAGATTCTTATATCATAAAGATTAAAACTGTTAAATCATGCTGTAATCAATCAAAAACAGGCAGCTTTTGTTGTTTTGCAAATTATATTAATTGGTTAGGCATTTAGTGGGCAGTCAATAATTGTTTTTACGTTTAGAAAACAAAAATAATGAATGGCACATTTCCATAGGTCAATATTTGGATTCTCTGTGGCAGAATTGTATGTCCTTTTTTTGACAACAATAAGATTTCTAAAAATGATTCAAAACTCTTTAAAATAGAAAAGTTATATAAATAATAATTTTTACATATACTATATGTAATATTGGAAAGAGTTATATTTTTCATATATATTTTCTAATAATAACTTATTAGGAAAATTGAATATTTAATTAGATCATAATTTAAAACAAAGTTATTACTGCTAATTATTCTTCATCACAATAACTAACTAGTTAGTTTCTGTTTTGTGTAAATTTATAAAGCTTTCTCTTTCATTAAAATGTTTTTCTAAAATGAATGATAAATTGTGTTCATATATTTATCACAAAAAGTATACACAGCTTAATAAACTTTATGTATAGATAATATTTTTATAAATTAGTGCCACATACTATGACATTTAGAGTCTAATTTAGTGCTGAAAAACAAATAAGTAAATTGAAACAAAGCAAATGTTATTTTTGTTTCATTAAATTTCTAAGTAATGTTTTTGGAAAGAAGAGTAAAAATATACATTTTTAAACATTTTCTGGTTAACACTCATAATTGTCTTTACATTGTTAATGTAATATTACTTACGTTTGTAGATAATCCTATTTTAGATTTTCTTAAAATATGTACTATTTATTTGATCTTTCTTCTTCCGTATTTTTATCTGCTTAAGCACCTCTTCCAAATTATTTTTATAGAAGATTGCAAAGCTAATTTGCTTTTCATTTTAGTTTTGAATTCTAATTTAGCTATAAATTCTAATATTTGTCATCCGAATAAAATAATAAATATATGTTTTCTTTTTCAAATGCAGTGTTATACAAAATAAAAGAAAATTATGTCCTTTCATATTTTTTCTCGATTTCATGCATCAAGATTTAACTTACATAACCGACATTGTTTGCAGCCACTTTTGGCGATTTTCCAGAAAATATTCCCCAACTTTTCCCATTTGATTTCATATTTGAGATAACATAGTATTTCATCAGCCATCATCGAAATGTTTTCTCACTCAAATGGTTACAGTGATCAGTTTTTTCTCAAATCACAAATAAAAATTTTTTTCTAGATCATTCCAAGAGCTATTTTTGTCATATTCATTGATTTAATCTCTCAGTAAACAAATATAATAGTGTTGTTAAAAATTTTCTTCTATTTGTAAAACAACTTAGTAATTTTTTTGTTATATTATGGTTGTACAATTTTTATTATTTAAGAAATTAAGTTTCTAGGATTTTAAAGTGATATGTGCGCGTGACAGCTTTTTATTAATTATTTGACAGACAGGAAATTAATATTTTTGCCACCCTTGATAAAAAAAATAATAAAATGCATAAATGATCGTAAATTTTTGTTTTGATTTCATTTGTTAATTGTCATTTTAAAATAAGTGTACACTAAAATACATTTGAAAAAAATAATATTTTAGCAAATGAACAGTTGTATTATCATTTGAAGAAATTTTAAAATAAAAATCTAAATTTACTTTCGAAAAACTAAGTATATATAATTTAATCAGTATGAAACTGGTGCAATGATTGAAATATATAATTAGATTTTTCTAAAGTATATCTTTTAATAGCTTTTCTACAATTGTGTCAACAATTTTTATCTCCTAAAGTTAAAATCATACCATTTCTTCCTTTATTGCCTAAACCTTTGTCTCATCATAACGTTTCCTTCATAAATCAGGGAAATTTTGAATAAATGATTTTATTGATTTTTTTATCTTCTCCATCGGTTTTTTAACATAATTGTAATATTTTTATCAATAACTACAAATTAGTCCATCTAAAATACTCTAAATCTGTGTTCACATTAAAGATGTTAGCTAAAATTACGTGAATAAAAATACAGATGTTAACTTAAAGTGAATTTTATTATGTAATATGGAGAAATTTAGATAATAGCAACGTTAGTAGGAATTAATTATGGTTTATATTTATGTTTATTGGTTTATATTTAGTTTATTATTGCGTGTATTTTTCGATTTTTCCTGTGACAAACTCTTTTAAAACAGGTGACGTCTGAGTAGAAGCAACAAATAAAATTTGCAATTACTAATGTGTCTTTCACACAGAAATAATTTTTTCTTATTTCAAAGTGTAATATGCATAATATCTTAAGCACTTGTTGCTCTAAATCATATTTCTATTTCTATACTCATAAAAATAACACTTCATCATTTAAATTAATCAAAGTGATTGATAAAAGTTAATCTCAAGAGGAGAAATTTATTTACATAAAAATTACTAAAAATTTCTACATGAAAAAATATCCAATTAAATAAAAGAAAGTTTTACTTGCAATATTAGGTGCATTTTAAATCTACATCAATTTTTTAAGTTTTAGAATATTAATGATATTGAAACTTGATACCCTATTAACTCCATAATTCTCTTCCCAGGCAAAACAATGTAATTTATTGCGCAATTTTAAGTAATTTACTCTTGGTTATTTATAGTTAAATTTTATAAGTCTTAATATATTATAGCTAAATTTATTATTTAATATTATAGTTAAATTTTATAAGTCTATAAAAATATAATATATCAGTAATAAAATTCATATCGTGAAATTGCGCTTTATTATATCCAAGGTAATTCCAGTTGTGGAAATTCATTGCACATTAAAACAGATTTGGTATTTCCGATATATAACTTGAGTAAGGTTATGATTAAATTTTTTTATTAAATATCTTATAGAAAATCAATTTAAAATGATAGATAATGTAAAATTATTTTATTTTTCTTCTTTCTTAAATACAAATTTTTGAGGAAAAATAACAAATCATTAGACACTTTATATTTTAAGCAAACAGCAAGCAAAACACAACATGTTAAAGTGGGTGAAATCTTAGAATGTTTCATAAATATTCTGTTAGCAGTTCGAGAAACTCATAAGATGCTATAATGTGTCAAGAATACATCGCTCAAAGCATTCATAATGAATCATTTAGAAAATATTTCTTCAAAACTTTGCTCCAGAATTTTCTTTCATCTTTATTTCTTTTCTTTTGGTTGACAATTGCTTTTAAATGCTGTTCAATCGATTTTCTGTGTGATGAATTACACGTTGTGCAGCGGTAAACAACAAAAATATTTTTTAAAATTTTACATGGATAGTAAAATTGCTCAAGTGTACGTTGGTTTTTTAGTATTTGTAAAGTAGTGTTTTTTTACGTCATTTTCTACTGGTGAAACAAATAATTTCTTTTTTTCAAAATGTATACATTTTACAAAATAATAATATAGTATTTGCATTATCGTGAACAATTCTCACTGTGCTATATTCTTGTTAATTATATTCTACATTAACATTGTATGGGGAGAATTCGCCTTGTCGTATAAATCTGTTCTCAATGTATAATAAAAATCATCCATTATTCGTCTTAAATAAAACAATTTAATATTTTATAATGATTCAAGAAGCTAAAATAATGCCTAAATATGCTTTTAAATTAAAATTTGGAGCTTTCAACGCATTTAAATGATTATAAATAGAAAAAAGTTAGATTCATTTTTCTCCCATTTACGCCTATGTTAAAAAATCTAATAGTTGAAGCAAATATTTTCATATTAGATGCTTGTGACTTTTGAAAAAGTCATTTGCACATTTAAATTTAATGTATATCAAATATAACTGCGTACTATGAGGAATTTAAAATGGTAAAGTTACATTTTCGTCAGTTCAATTTCATGAAAACAATTGCTCATAGCTTTAAAATGCATTGTTCATCATTAAAATGAAAATATAACGTCTTAAGAACTGAGTGAAAATGTTTTATTGTTTTCCAGAAAGCTGTTAAAAATCAAGAGCAATAAAATTATTCTTTGCTAAAACATATAAATCCTAAATTGTGACACCAAGTCTTTATTTCGCCAATAAAACGTAAATGAAATGCATTTTACATACAGCAACAACCTTTCTGGTGTCAAATGAATCTTAGAAGGAAAGAATATTTAGAGATATCCAATTTATAATACTGGTATCCGATAATTGTCCATTTTAGAGAAGAATATTCCTTTATCTCAAGTGATGCAGTCTTAGATCACGAGAACATTGTCATGAGAGGCAAAACAAAGAAATACTGAGTGTACTTTTATTCACAGTATTGATTAAAAATGAAAACATGCCATTTGAATGCAGAAACAGAGGAATCAATGAGTTTCATTACATGAAATGTAGCTTAGAAGTGTCTTCAAACATTGCCATCGCCATATAGTTCAGCAAAGTTATAATTCTTAAATGATTTGTGATTCCCACTTGTAGATGACACTTTTTAAATCATTATATGTATTTCCAATCTCATGTTTTATAGAGCATCATCTACTAGAATGTTGATTTTTAACATCCGTTTAGTTAAATTTTTATTCAATCCTGATACTGTTTTAGAAGTGCTCAGTAATAAGACCATAGTACCATTTATTTTGATCTTTCATCATTCTTAGTAGCGATTGAAAGGAAATAAAAATACTACTATTGCATGCTTTTATACTTTTAATTGCATGGGAAAGATTTCAGGAGCTATTTCACAGTGCGAATATCCTCATGTGTGTGTCCCCCATTTAGCTGAAACAGACAATACTTTAACACACACAGCCCTAAGTCTTAATTCCTCATATAAGGTTTTAAGATGAGGATAAGAAACTTTGCTGAAATAAATAAAAAATGCTTGCTTTCAGGAATAGTTGTGTTCACAATTCCCCACTTGAATTCGTTTCTATTTCTACATTAGAAGAAAGAAAACAAAGCTCTAGAACCAGCAGTTTTCTTTTTATCACCTACTATTAATATCTGTATTGCTAACAAAATTTGAAATTTTGCTTACTTTTGACTTGATATTGCTAGATTTATGTTATGCTATGTATATTTATTTTGGCAAATATAAATATAAGTAACAGACAGATTTAAACAAAACTTGAACCAAACAAATTGAATACTCCATATCTACAACTTATTAAAAGAATAGGCAACATTCAAACTTTAGTAAACAAACTGTGGATCCACCTATTTCTTCCATCACTGTCATGGAGGATGAAAATTTTTTTATATAAATGATTTTCTATAAATTTTGCTGCCTTTTTTCATAGTTTCTTAATCAATTTTATAAAACAAAATAAAAATGAAATTTTAAGTATGTAAATATTATTTGCTTAACAAATTATTAATGATAAATTTTAAATTAGAAGTATGAGTAAGACAAGGTTTATCATAATGACATAATACTTGAATTACTTTACGGTAAAATACAAGATTCCCTATTTAAAGCAATGAGACTTCCAATGAAAGGTATGTATCTTAACCTAAAATCACTTAGTTCACTGAAAATTATATATTTTTTTAAAATAAATTTGGAGGATTTTTATAATTTGATTTTCACTTCTGAAAATTTTAAAAATAAAGAAATTTTAACAAAATGTGGAACTGACCCTATTCGTTTCTGATAAGCAATTTCAAAAAAAAAAAAAAGAAATGTTTGTTATTTTAAAACTTTTTTAATAGAAGATATGCATGTACATTACACTCTTTTACAAAATAAAAATCGAAACAGCAAGAAATAAATGGTTACATTTATAGAAATTAAATACGTATACGACTAAAACACAGATAACGAAATAAAAGAAAAAGATCAAGGTCCTAGGTCCCATCCACGACTCGTAATTACAGCCTGAATTTTCAAATCAATAGATGGTATAACCATGCCTAGTTGAGATACAAGGTTGAATACGCCTCAGTAAGTAGTGACAGAAGCTGCTAATGTTATCTACGATACATTCTACCTCACAAACATTCGTTGTTGCTCCAGATTTGCAATATTTTGGGTTAACTGTATCTGGTTGTCAACCATATCCAAGATATGGTCGATTGTCGGATTCATTGATGAACTGACTGGTCAAGGAAGAGTATTAACTGCACGAAGGTAGTCCCGAGATATGCAAGGATTAGGGGACCTGTTATTAACTTATTGGAAACTGTCTCCCGGGTGACATACTATGAAGGGTTGTATAGCCGGCCGCAGGATGGTATCAACATATCGTTGAGCTGTTAAACAGGTATTGAGGAGGACTAGAGGTGAACTTACGTAATATTAGATATCACTTCACACTATACTACCAGAGCTTAGGGCTGTATGTCAGAGTTTAGGGGTGTACATGGGGCCAACACGATGTGTCTCTCATAGAAATAGAAATGTGTTGATTTTTTATAATGTATTTTTATTGGAAAAGTGTTGGAACCAAACTCAAACATAATTCAGAAAATATTAAAACATTATTTTAATTTAGACTATTAGGATCATTGTGATGAGTTAATAAGATTCTAATATGTAGGAAAAGAAAACATTTATAACTTTTTTTTTAACTAAGAAATAAAGGAGATTGTTTGTGGTTTTCCACAAGAGAAATCGCTCACCGGTGTGATATTTACCCATGAATCAATAGCCCCATGAATGCGTGCTTGGATTGATTCATCGTGCCTTTCACAATGACGAGTGAGCCCAGAGAATGACATGAAAACATTCCTAAGACCCCACCTGCTGGATTGTTCCTTCAGGGGTTGCAGAGTGTTTGCTTCAAAGGTTTCATGGGTCGTATACACCAGCGTCTATTAATCCGATGGAGCATAAAACGGGATTCATTGGAAAACTCTACCTGTCGCAACTGTAGTGAACATCTAGTTGCCGAACTCGCAAGCAAATTCCAAACATCGTCGCCTATGAACAGCAGTCAGCATCGGGGCATGAACCAAGCATCTGCTTCAGAGGCTCAGGAGCTGCAACGTTCGCTAAAAATAGTTTTGGAAGACATTGTTGGTAGCCACTTGGTTCATCTAGCTGTTCAGTTGGTGAATGGTAGCAGGTTTATTCTCCTTAATGCATTTCCGTAGACGTCGTTCAGCTCTGTCATTTATGTCCACGGTGCACCACATAAGACACGTTGTTATTTTAGACAGTCCCATTTTCCATGCACGCTATACTTTTAAGAAGATATCACATGAACAGTTCAAAATCTCAGACGTTTCTGAAATGCTTTTATCTATGGCCCGAAACGCAATGATCATTTCTTTTTTGACCTCGGATAAATCTCTCAGTTTCTGCATCACGCCAACGATTGCAATGTTTTCTGAAGCTCTCTTCACACGCATATCCTTTATATACGGTCAACTGCATTATCTTAACTTCCTGTGATTGGTTATTTAACATTAATGCGACTAACCTGTGGGTGGGTGTCTATTTCCTATATTAAAAAAGTGAAAATTTCTGCACTTTTCAGTAGCATCTCAAAAAGGCATAGATTTTTGTAAAAATATTGATGCATGGTATCAATGTATAGTTATTAACTATGAACTATTTATTATTGTTCATTATTTAGTATTATTTTGCGTATTACATCTTCATTGAATTAGATTATTTTTGTCTTATCAACATTCAAAACTTTTACACTTTCAACTAACAAACTGCCTACTTCACTGTTTAATAAATAAATAAATGAAAATTAAAGAAAAAAAATTTCAATTTTCAAATAAATGTACTTGTAATAAGCATGAGACGAGATAAGAATTACAGCACTCAATAAGTACTGCAGAAATTGCAGTGTTTTCATTATCTCATGAATTGCTTCGATCCAATACTAAGCTAATCAACTACCAGGTCAACTCTAGAAGAAATTTAATTCTAACGATAAAATCTATGCGGAAACATAGTTTTTAGAAGTTTTTGGCATATTAAGTGTAAAAATAAAGTAATTTGAATTGATCTCGTCAGAAAAGATTTCTGAGAAATGAGAAAAATATTCTAAACATTATTTAACATTTTTCATCCTCCAAAACATTTTTCATATCAACAAATAGTAATTATTATATTTAGTATTTTCTGACTCTAAAATATAAATTTTGTTAACTATTTTCACTTATAGTTAAATTTAATGAATATGCATTTTTTAAATAATTCTGTTGCAGATTTTGTGGAAAATAAAAAATATCAATTCCATTTTTTTCCTTATTAAAATAAATTTAAAAATATAATAATAAAATTACCCATTAATCAAAAACTTTTACATAATTTTAAAAAATCATAAATTAGTTGGTATTCTGTTTTTTCAGAGTTTGCATCGTCCCATGAAATAATCTTAAGTGAGTAATAACTTTATTAATCTTCCCACTTCTCTTCGTTTGTAAAGCAATAATGAATAATTAGCAATTAAATTTTTCAAATGAAAATACAAACTTTGCTATCTTAGCTAATGATTATTTATTCTCGTACTTCTCTTCTAGTAGTGAATAGTCTCTGCGTACGTTTTAAAATTAATTATAAACAGCATCTTTTTATGATAGATAAAATACCTCATTTATATAAATAGGATATTCATCTGCCTAATGTTTCTGACATTTTGAATCTTATCATTAAAATAATGTAATTTTTCGTAAATAATTAGCTGAAATAAAATGGCAAGGTGATCCATCATCTATGTAGTTTTCAGCAAACAGTGCAAATATGTTTCTTAGAAAACATTTTTCAGATTATCAGTGACTTATTTTTGCTACAAGCTAAATACTGTTTAATATTGCTTATTAAGTGCTTATCTGAATCCTAGGTGAACTTCTTTTGTTCTCAACTATTAATACATTTTTACAGATTTCCTGAGAATTTACATTCAACACTGTAGATATTTTAGTACTGTTTGAAAATTTTCGAATTTAGAAAAAGTTTTAAGTTCCATTAATGATAAGAATATTGTTCTTGCTTCTAATATATTACACTAAAATTTACTTTTTATTTTAATCCTTCATATTTCTGAACTTCAAGTCACATTTTGAAGGAGGAATAATCACTAAATCTCTTCCTTTCTTCGTGCTTCCCGATTGAGGAGATGATGAAACAAACTTTGTTAAAGTTTATAATTCCATTATAGTTTTTAAATACATAAAAAAGATTTAAGATATTGTAACTATCAATTTATATAAAGTCATATTTTCACAAATTCAAATTGCTCATTATTGGTAATGAATGACACATTAATTATACTTGCTGTCAATCATAGCGCCTCTTAAAAAGGTGAAGAAAAATTGCATTATTCCATCAGATCCAGTAAAACATTTTCATTTTCTCAATTCAGATTCTTTCTCTCAAAAATGAACCAGACACTTGTAGCATTGTTAAGGTTAGAGTTATCTGTAATTATATATAGCTTGTGAAATAAATATAAGTTCTTTTTCTGGAAAAAGTTAAATATTGAAAATATGGATTTCAGTCTTAAAATATTCCTTGCCGTGCTACACTTTCATCTAAATTTCTTATTAAAAGAGTTTTATGAGGTAATATTTGGAAATTTGCGTTAAATTTTTAGAAAGCCCTTTCCTTACTTTTAGTGAAAATCTTAATTTTTTAACCTTATTTCAAATTTTTTATTACTTCTGCTTCTTTTAATGCTAAAATATTAAACCAAATTTTTTATTTGTTCCATCAAATTAAATTACGAGCATTTAATTTTTTTTTCTTAACCAGAATTCTAAATTCCTTTAACACTTTATTAGCTGACATTCATGAATCAAATCTTTATTCCAATTGCATGTCATTTTATTTTCTACAGTGTTTATACATTTTAAAAATAAAATATGTATATATATATATATATATATATATATATATATATATATATATATAATACTATAATACCGTATTTTAACTATAAAATTAAATAAACTTTTCTAGGAAATCATCTGATGCTAAATTATCGACTTTAAAGTCCCCAAAACAGTGATAAATTAATGTAAAGAACTTTGTGTTATCGCAAATAGTGGTTTGAAAAATTAAACAAAATACTGACTAAACTAAAAATTAAAAAAATAAAGTTAAAATGGTTTCTTCTACATCAATCTTTCTGCAAGTCTCTCCAAAAATTAAATCTTAAGGTGAATTTTAAATTAATCAAGATTTCTCTTGCTGCAAATTCTTGTTGGGAACATGTTTTCGTTGCATGGAAACCTATTTTGTGAGAAAAGATTAAATGGTGATGAAATAATATGTTATTTTCAAATGCTGTTTAAGTGGCAAACCATTAATGTATATAATATATATTATATGAACTCACCTCAGATTGTTTTTAACCATGAAGCCATGGGGCAGAGGAAAATCTTTGCTGGGAAACTGCATACAACTATAGAAGTCCGTTTATCAAGATTGTTTGATTTCAGTCACACCCCATACATTTACTAAATTTATGACATAATCTTGGTTAGTGTCATGTTTCAAGAAGATAGCGACGATAGCAAGACTGAAGAGCGTTTACAGTTTTAGTTAATCAATTTTATTTCAACAAAACCAGACATGTGTGATGCCTTTCCAATAAATATATAACAAAACAAGATCTTGGTCTCTTAAAAAACTCAAACCAATAGAATTGCAAATTAAAATAAAAGACTTTTGATATGTTTATGTGTTGAGAATCATTTTTGATCAGATTAAATTAAGGCTAATTCGCTAAATTTTGATGTACTGTTTGAGTAAGTTTATGTTTAAAGTTAAGATATCATACTTTAATTTGTTTTTGAATTAATTTAAGTGGTATTTAAATACCTTCTATATATATATATATATATATATATATATATATATATATATATATATATATATATATATATATATATATATATATATATCCTTTATATAATCAATACTTAAATTTTTATTGATATTTTATACATGTTTTTAATATTCATAATTTTGTATTTTTCATGATATACCTGCATCATAAAATTCATTTTATAAATTCACTTCGCAAAAGCAAACAAGTTTAAAATTTAAAGCAAAATATTTTATAAAATATAATGAGTTTTCATATTTATAATACCATGTGAGTCAAAAGTTTGACGGAAAAAGTATTTACATACTGATATATAGTACACAAGAGTCAAAAGAAGTTTTTTCTTCCCTTTTATAAAAAAAGGGGTATTTCAAGATAATAAATAATCTTTTTGTTTACTTAAGGAAATTAGAAAGGGATGATGATGTTTGCGTTTGTCAAATAGCTCCCTGTTATCAATGCCTTATATGAAAAATGTGATAAAACCTTGGGCACACACACACACACATAAATCGAAAGTGAGAGGAATATTCTGCTATTAATCTATTACATTATAAGAAATGTCAACAGATATGTGAAGATATTTTGTGGCAACATCTTTCTTTTGGGAATAATTCTCTTAGTATTTAAATTTTATCTTATTGACTGGAAGAGTAATTTTGGCTCTTATAATGGCTATGCTAATATAATCATGATAATTTATTTAGGAAGAGAAATTTTTAATCAAACATTTTAAGATATATTCTTGATATGTAATTACAATCAATAAAAACCCTTAAATCTATTTATCACAACTTAAATAAAAAGAAAAGATTTATTCTTATTATTCTAATAACAATTATGTATTTAACAATTTTGACTGCTCAAAGTATTGTAATTAAATGTATTTTTGATAAATGAAAACAATGATATAAACGCAAAACATCTACGTAGATGAATAAGTTCATTAATTATTGTTTTATATCCTACTAATGTATATTTCCAAGATCTGCCTACATTTCTTTAATCTAAATTTCTGAAAACCCATTACAAAACTGGAAATAAAGAATTTAAATTTCGCAATACTTAGATATCACAATTACACCTGATGGCGACAAGTACCAGTTTAGGAGTTTCATTTATTGTTTCTGCTACTTTAATTTTATTCAAGGAGACATTGAAGGGTCATAAAAGAACGCAGTTCAACACAGCCAATAAGAGTGCATGAGGTTGGAGGGGGTGTGGAGACCGTTTCCAGAAATAAATATCTTCCATCTGCTCTGCAAAGCAATCTTTCCTACTTCAATCTTCGATAGATTAAGTGCAGACTGAAGTGCTTAGGCCTTTGTTTGAGGTTCTCAACTTATTTGAGCGTACTACTCACTAGAAAGGTGTAAATATTTAATTAAAAGACAGTTGTAACTAAGAAAATCAATTTTTAAAACAATATAATCTGAAGCCATTCAACTAGTTTAAAGAAAGGAATGACTATAAATAATCTTAATTATAGTAAAAAATTGAAAAATATTGATTTAAAGCTTGCTTATTTAACTTTCTCTAGAAATTTCCCCCCATTTATATTTAGAAATCATATAGTAGCTTGTTTGACGTATAATACGCATTAATTATTGATCTACTACACTAAATAAAATATTGTGCTAATTTCAAAATATGATAGTGAGTAATCATCTATGTCTAATATATTTCATTTAAAAATGTGAACTTTCCTGAGAAATTTTTAAAAAATTTCTTAAAGTCTTACAAATTATAAGAATAAAAGTATATTTTTTGTATAAAAGTAACATATTTTTAAATTAATAAACTCAATAATATGAGAATCAAGAAATAATAAAACTTTTTTCTACAGTATACTGGATACTGATACTTGATCAAAAATTATCACTACGGATACTTGATCAAAAATGATCGCTGTTTTCTACAATAATAGATCGTTTTTAAAATAAAACATACAAGAAAATCACAATTGTCGAACTTGAAATCGTCAAAATCTCCAAGCCTTAAATAGCACTTATAAGTGGTGTCACAGCCGTGCGTGATGTGCGTCTGCCCTGAAATTCTAACCATTTGCGCACGTGTGTGTGTGTAAACGTTTCATTAAAACATAAATAATTCCTAATAGAAATTTAAACAGGAATTTTGTACTTATTCAGTCATTTTCTTCTTAATTTGTTTGATTTCGCAGAAAAAGAATATTTACTTTAATAAACACTGTGAAAAAATTTTCATTCTAACACAGATACAAAATATTCATAGCAAACTAAAAGCAATATTTAAACATTGAGTGGATACAAAATTATCAATCGTTTGTTTTACGCGCGCGTGAGCTATATTTAAAATATATATATACATTATTTTATTAATATATTTATGAAAATCTTTCTTTTTTTATTTAAAAAAGGCGTGTCGATAGTCTTATTTATGTTTTGTAGATTGTGTTATACCTTTTTGAGAAAGAATGGAATGCTGCGCAATCATTTCGCGATCTCAACAAACTTTTTGATCAGGACACAATCAACGAATATCGATGCAGAGAATGGTTTGCCTGTTTGAAATTCGGCGATCTTAATTTGAAAAATAAGCCAGAAAGAAACCACCCATCGGATTTCAACGACCAAACACTTTTTGCAACCGTGAGATTGGTCGAAAGCTTGACAATTCGAAGGCTAGCCAACAATTTTAATGACGACCATTCAAGTATCATTAGCCCTATTAGAAACCTTGAAAAGATGTGAAAATGGCTGTATGGGTCCTCTATAAATTTAGAAGCAACAATAAAGCCGAATTTGAGCAAATTACTGCAGAGAAATTTGCAAAGTTCATTTTTGAAGGATCTCGTCACTGGGGATGAATCAAGTTTTCCTTTTAAAAACCTCAAAATAAAGAATATCTTTGCTTCCCCAAAAAAAGAGAAAAAATAATGAAGGGCTTTCACTGAAGACGCGGACTCATCCTTTGGGAAATCATCATAAGTGGTATTTGTTATAGTGATATTTTGAAGAAGGTCATAAACAGTGGTGAATTCCAAACAAAAACAGAAGCAGCAATTCAATATCAATAGCAATGTCTATCTAGACAAAAAGACCACTAAAAAAGAACAGTATAATCTTCCACCATGATAATTCGTGTCCACATGTTGAACATTGTGTTGTTGAATGTATCTCGAATAAGGGCGGTGATGCTTCCACGTTCAACATATTCTCCAACAGAAGTGTCTACAGTCCTTCTAATCAATCATTTGCTCAATAACTAGCAGGTAAAAAAAGTTTATGATGATTTCAATTACATAGTAGTGGATGTCAAAACATGGATTTCCTTCAATAATTGTTAATTCTTTACCACTAGAACACACTTATTTCCTAGTAAATAGAAAGCAGTAAGTATAACATATGGTGACTACGCTCTAAATAATTTTAAAATATTGCTGTTGAAATTTGTTTTCATTTTCATAATAAATAATATACAAAAACACCAGATAATAAGATTCGAAAACGCAATAACCCAATATAAATAATTCCGAAATTGTAAAGTTTGAAACATGCTAACTTTTATTAATATTTCATGTTTATACAAGTGATAAAAGATTTTTTCATACTTGCAATTTTTGTAGAAGTGTTGTGATCATAGTTTCTGACATTTTTACTTTATTCTATTAAATTGCTTTTTAGACAATGATTTTGATGTCAGATTAATGTTTTCTTAAGATATATGATTTTTTTAAACTATCGTAAAGTCTTTCAGTCAACAAATGCATTTCCATTGTTTAGAAAGATCCAGTCTCTTTGCGGAGGAGAATGTTTCCCTTTAGGGATTGGAAGTTCAGAGAGCAGCGCAATACTCTGGAGTAATTTCCCATAGAACCAATTGTTTCACTCGAAATGTCTTCTTCGATTAGCAGGCCAAATTCAATTCTTACGTCTGAACTTTGTGGAACAAACTAAAGGGAGGTGAAAGTTCTTTAAAAACACGAATGCCAAATGAAATAATAATAGTCCTAATTTTTATTTCTGAGGATTACCAAATCATTTTTGCTACAATTTATTAGAAATATGTAACTTTACACATTTACTTTTAATGTTTATTTTCCAATTTTAAAAATTTCCCCTTGTTTACCGAAAAGAAACTTTAATAGAAAAATGTTTCATTAGAATTTTTAATTATATATATATTTATATATATATAATTAAAGAATCCGAAAAATTAAAAAAGGCTGTATTTTGTATCATCTTCAATTCATTTACAGAAAGTCAGTTTAATTGAAACAGCCCCTCCAAACTCATCATTCAGGGAACAGAGCAGACTGCTTAACTTTGAAAATATTTTTCCGGAAAAGTAAAGATTTATTCTCAAGAAAAGTTACAGAACAAATATTTCTTTCATTTCGAATCAACCATTTTATTTATTGATGCTACATTGTGATAAAAATTTAAAAATATAATCATTAATAAGCCGTAAAAAAGTATTCTTCAAAAAATAGAAAAATGTCTCTAAGCTTAAGCGAGAATTTATTTTCTTACATTTTTTTTTACATTTATTACATTCTTTACATTTATTTTTACAAATATCCTTTATCGGTCACTTAATACACCGCTGACTACCCAAAATGAAATGCCAAGAGAATCTGAGGACATCGCGAGAAAATTTATTTGGCTGATAACAAGTTATAGGCAAAAATCAAGTAATTGAAATTATGATCTCTCACGAAGTGTGAATGATGGCAAAATCAGTAGTTAGTGTAGTTGTCACTGTTGGTTATAACCGCCACCCTACCCACGGGTATAATACCAAAGATATTTTGAAATAATAGGTGGGGTGTAGTAATCCATACAGCTTCCGAATAATTCCAAAGCTAATATAGTGAGGTAAAATACTCTGTATCCTATTCCAGTAGTCATGCAATCATAAATCATGCGCATTCGAAATGCGATAGATTGAAAAAACAAGCAACCCAAGAAAGTACTTCAATCTGACAAAATAAGTAAAGTAGCCTTGAATATAACGTTATAATCTTCCCACAAGAGAAGATAGACACTAATATCTCCGAGGTATCAATGAAATAACCGAACAAGAATGAAACAGCCGAACTATGTATATCCATTATACGTTACAGCGTGAAGTCTCTAATAATAGTACTGTCGGAAAATGACTTGAAACAATGAAATCACAAAAAAATGGACAAGAATTCTTAAACGAGATAGTTTTAACAGACTTTCTCACTTTTTCTACTACAACATCAGTAACCCTCAGAAGATGTAATGTTCAGCGGTTCTTAATTGACATGGGCTTTTGGAAACGAGCATTGACATGAATACTTTTATCGATTGCGTGGAGCCAAAGTTTTGAGCATCGTCTGGACCCATAACATCCCCAATTCAGAGTACATGACTGAAAATTCTCTGCCTGTCCAACCAACCTCGTTTGCAATTGTATCCGAAGAAAAGGACGTATAATAGACTGAAAAACTACCTATGGACCACTTCATGTCAAGACGAACGCAGTTGATGTTATACGGAATTTCTGAATTTTTAATAAATTACAAATATGTGAGCATAACATCATTTCTATCGATTGTACACTCTGATGTACTTAAGGTAGTGTAACATCCTTTAAGTTCAGAGCCTCATCCATGCCGTAATCGTAATTTTAATTACAATATATATCTATATATATATATATATATATATATATATATATATATATATATATATATATATATATACTTAATATGTGAAAACACAGGCTAAACTATTTAAACCAATTTCTTCAAACGTTAACCATACTGAATTTTAAAATTTAAAGCCAATCGACGAATATTAAATTGTTGCTACATTGCAGTTTTCAAGTTTTATGTCTGTGTGTTTAACGTTATTCATACAGAATTTTAGACCTAAACCTTTTTAAAAGGGCTTCTGGAGTGTAATTACAACACAATATAATAATTACATCTGCAAATTTTTTTAAATACTCATATTTGTATTAACATGCAACTCAATCACATATAGTAAATTTGATTAAAATTTTATCATCTACCAAAGTTTAAAAAGATTAATATTCTTAAATTTATAAGCTACAGCTATTTATAAAAAATGTGTGTAGACCATAAATAAAAAATATTTAGAAATTTTAAATGAATGAAACCTGACTATTCTGATCGCATGTGTCCGGCATTTTATCTCACATTCCATGCTCTATAAGAATTTATAAAATTAAATAGTTAAAGTATTTCAATTTATTTTTTTAACTTATGATATTTATTTAGTATTTAAAAACATTGAAAGTATATTTATCAAAATATATATTCCATTCTTGTTACTTTTTATTTTAAAAGTTAGGATTATTTTCTTCAACTTAATTTTGAATGAAAGTGTACTGGTTTATATATTATTCTATAGAGTATATTTTGTCTTGATAAAACAGTGTTCATTGTGCACTAGAATTCAAACTTATTTAGTGTTAATTTTAGCATAAATACTTCTAAACTTTATATTTGTTGTAAAACGATAAATGGTTAAAACTTTTGATTTCCCTAGAAGTTTGAAAAGTTTCACTTAACGACGAAATTAACAAATTGGTTTTTGAAAGTAAATCTGAGAAACTTTTAACCTGTCAGTCATTGTGACAAATCTTCTCTTTCTCTGTGAAAAAAAAAACTTAAAATATGATGCTGCATATCAGGAAGATTTAAAGAATGTGATGCTGAGAAAGAAAATGAAGACATTTTTCTCATAGTCAATTTAAAGAATTTGATATTTTATTAATTTCCAATAGTTAACAGCTCCATTTCAAAGTTTATTACCGAGGAAATGCTGACCAATTAAGAGCATTTAAATACCTTTTATTACCAAAAATATATAAAATCAATTATAATTTACTAGCCCTGTCAGTTTTATTAATAATTCATCTGCGTTTTATCCATTTAAATACATAACTGATTTAAATGAATAAGACTGAACTGCTTAATTGAATAAAAATAAGTTACAAACATAACCGATTCATAATTAAAACATTTAGTTTATACAAAAATTAATTTAACCAAAGGTAAGTAAGTCAGATAACATTTCGCATTATTAAAGTTGAATTTTGGAATCTTAAGTGTAAAAATTTATTAAAAAGAAAAAGAAAACAAAATTTTGCTTCGTAAATTGATCTTAAATGTCCAATTATAGTTTTAAATTACATAAGCTGTTTAATTGCAATTTTCATTATAATTTTTACATTATTGTTGTTAAATAATTGAAAGCTTTAATGTATTTTTATTTGTGTTATTAAAAATGAATTTTAAAGATATAAATTAATTTTTTTAAAGTATGATAAAGAAATTTTTTAACAAAAAAGGCTGAAATGAAATTGCAAACTATACAGAATTGTCGATGTATGTGTTTAAATTTTACAATGAAATATAGTTACATTAACTAAGTACAAAATTTCATCCGTCAGTGTTGTAGCCGGAATGGCAGCCGAATGGTTAGCGCTCTTACCTTCGGTTCAACAGTTCGTGGGTTCGAATCCCACCTTGGGCATGGATGCTTGTAATGGTTCGGAATCCACTTTAAACCGTAGATCCCGGTCTAATTAGCCCTCGTCTGCAAAAAATTACCGTTGAGCGACAAACAAACCAAACCGTCAGTGATGTATTTTCTTACTAATCCTATCAGGCATTTACTTTTAAAATAAATGTAAATATTTGTTTTTAAATCAATGTAAATATTAATTTATTCTGTATGCAGGGCTACACATTATGCAAAATAAAATATTAAAACTTTGTTTCATTATAACGTAGTACGTGTCAAAATACATGGAGCCTACGCAAACATAAATGCTTCAAAATTTGATGTTCTTAAACTCAAAACTTTTTTTCATAAAAGAAATTCAGTTCTTAGAATAATTAGCAGTGAATATTTTTAAAAGGAAAAAATACATATTTTAATTGAAATAGTTAAAATGTAAGTATTTGTGCATCATTGTATTTATAGAATTAGCTTACAAATCTGAAAATAGAAATGCTAATAAGTTACTCATCTTAAATTGGACATTTTTCTCTTCTATAGAAACTAGGTTAGTATAGTTGTGATACTAAAATTTTTGTGTATGTGAGAGAGAGAGAATAATATATTAGTATAGGTACACTTATGTGGCCATCATTTATTTTATTTAGTGTCATCTTATTTGACATGTCTAAATGACAAGTTTTTCATTTCGATACATGCTAATCATACATATCTCTACTGTATCCATTTGAAAGCTGATCATAAGGATATAACAAAATTTACTTCTTTGGAGCAGCAATTTCAGTGACTAGACACATAGCTATCACAGTCAACGCAATAGAAAATTCAAAGTATATTTAGAGAATTTAACAGGGTTTATTTTTTCCATTTGATAGATATAGTGCACAGCAATTTTCTTTTCTTTAGAGTGCAAGAATGGAAAAAATAACATGTTACTGTAAATCCTTACATTTCTTCAACCCTATTGAGGCATTTTCTACTAATGCTTTAATGTAAAACAAAAAAAAAAACCATCGCATATTCGATGCAATTACTATTCAAGTTCAATGATTTATTCATTATAAAAAAAAAGCGTCTATACTTTAATTTCTTAACTTTTTCATTAAAATACTATATTACTACATGAACGTTCCAATTTTCCGCTGTAGAATAAATCTTGTTTTATTCATAATATAAATTAATAATGCAGTTTTGTAAAACTTATTATTTAGTTTTAAAATATTTAGTTTAGTTTTGCCATACAACTCATTTTTCTAATATATGAAGCATAGAACATAATATTAATACATAGAACTTACTTACCCAATATAATTATTTCTATAAATGAAATCCCTTATATCCGCGTTATCAACAAAGTGAAGTATTATAGATTTCGAAATTAATATGATATAATTTCGAAATCAATAATACTTCTTAACGA